>JAWLRI010000607.1:3228364-3242724 GCA_034781795.1 Crypturellus tataupa
TGGGGGAGTCGTTCTCCGTTTCCTGCCCCACGCCGGGGCTCTCCGTGCAGATGTGCCCTTTGAAATCATGACCTCCACGCAGTTGTGCCTCCGTGTCACTCAAAATCGGTGCCCTTTGCACAGTTGTGCCTCTGTGCCGCTCAAAATTGTGACCTTTGTGCAGGTGTGCCCTGGGCCTCTCGAAAGCATGACCTCTGCACCGTTGTGCCCCTGTAAGGCTCAGAATTGGTGCCCTTCACACGGATGTGTCCCTATGCCACTCAAAATCGTGACCTTTATGTAGATATGTCCCTGAGTCTCTTGGAGCCAGTGCCTATCCCGCAGACGTGCCTTCAATGGCTGGGTTACCTGCAAGAGATTGCACAGTGTGGCCCTGGGCACCCAGCTGTGCTGAGTGCGGGCCAATGCCTTCCACTTTTTGCCCTGGACACTGCAGTTAAGACCTCTAACACTCTGGGTCTCACACCCTGTTTTCCTGTCATCAATTTGGTACCCATCCGTCCTGCTGCCCGTAGCCTAGTTATTGTAGCAGGATAGGGACTTTTGGCAACCCAGGGAGAGGGGATCATGGAGCGCGAAGCAGCGAAAAGCTTCTTCCTGCTTGCAGCAGTGCCAGTCTGTGCTGTCTGGTGGTGGGCACTGGGCCTGCCTCTCCCAGGAAGGTCGTTCTGCACTGTGTGTTTTTAGCAGGAATGCATTTTCTTGTTCTATTTTTTTTCCCTTTCTTTCTACCCTTGAACACCTGCTTTGGCTTTTGCCTTCTTGAGTATTTCCAGCACAGTCACAAACTGCAAGTTTGGAGTAAAAAGTAGCAAAATGTGGCAGTCATCTTAGTGACCAAAGGAGTTTGTTCTGTGACCTCCAAGGAAGTCTTTCCTTCCTACAGGGCATCTTGCAGAGCAGCTGTAGCAGAAGGGGTTTGGTGGCCTAGATTACATTACTTCTTGCAGAGGAGGACCAATACTGTGAAATTTTATGAAAAGGCTACTGAATACTTGACTCGAGTCACTTGAAAATGACAAACCTCAGAATATTTGGGGCCAGATCTTTGTACAGTGTTTTTTTGTTTGTTTGTTTGTTTTTTTTTTTTTTTATCTCTCTGCAGACTTATTTGTGTGTTTCTCTCTGCATAACTGATCTCAGTGAAGTGAAGTTAAGACCCTGGAAAATAGCAAAACAAAGAAATGTCATCAATAACAAAGCTCCGAGAAAGCACTGTGCAAAACAAAACTTGCCTGCCATATGTATAGGTACAGAGGTACTTGTACTTTTAGGCTTCTTGGAAGAGGTTGTTACAGGGAAATCTGTCCTTCGATGTTTTATTTAGCAAAAGCTTTTGAAGAGTGGTTAATTTAATTTAAACCAGGGCAAAGGGAAGCTTTCTTAGCTTCATATTAGTTCTCTGGCTTTTTCTACTTTATACATTTTTTTCATAGCTTAGTTTATCGTACAGGTCAGATCTGGGGGATTTATCGAAAATATCTGAATGATCAACTTGATCATGTTTAAAATGAGACCTGTCTTCATAAATACACACTAGCATCTAAAAATAATTTCTTTTCAGATGGGACAAATCTACTGTGGAGCATTTTTCTTGTCTGTTATGCAGAACTGTTGTTATTCATCTGCTTTCAGAGGTTTCAGTTGTATTTCTTTCAGATTGGTTCTGATGCTTAAGCAGTCTATCCTTGATTGCCAGTTGAGAACACAGGCACCCATGATGTGGTCTGGATTTTGTGCTTTGCTCAGTTAGTGATTTCTCAATTTTTTTTTTTTTTTCTTCCTGGACTTCAATTACATGAGGCAGTAGATGTACATACATACATACGCTTTGTGTGCATTACTGTTTTTTGTGGAAGCCCGTACGGGTTGTGAGGAAAATTCTAAACTGCTTGTGTGTCTACACAGAGAGGTCAGTGTATTTCAAAACCATTTAAACAGTTCTGGGATTTTCTTCTTTTAAGAGCTAATTTTGTTTTTGAGGGGCAAAGAGGTATATGCTCATCCTTTGATCATTTAAATATCAATGTGTGGGGAAAAATAAACCTTGTCATTGATTTCACTAACTTCTGATATGATAAATAAGATCTCTGTAAGTAAATCATTAATCACAACAAATAACAAATGTTTAATGCCTCTAGAGTCCAAGTCAGAGTAAAGGTGCAAGAGTCTTGTTTCTATATGCGAGCTAAAAATGACTTTCTACTATTACACTATGTAAACCTATGGGTGCATCTGGCTCATCTAATTAAATGATTTGTTTTTATCCAAATGATTTTTTAAGTAATTTTTCAGTCACAGATATTTTTTGGTGCATATATTTCTTTTTCAAATCTACAAGGCTGATTGAACTAAGGAAGTATCTTAGTAGCCTAGAAGGTAATTAATTAACTTGAAACATCCCCTTCTTCTGCTAGGCTACAAAACCTAGCAGTTTTCTGTGTAAGAAATGCCTTTTCTAGCACAAATTTAACAGCAGGCAGCTTTCCATGATGATTCCCCTGAGTGCGATAACAAGGAGTGAGCATGAGCAATTCTTTTTTTTTTTTTTTTTTCCTTTCTGAATCCATCTGAATGGATGCTCCATCTTAAATTTATCAGATAGTTTATTTCTATGTTTTGAATTTATGCAAAACTTTTAACTTCTATATGAAATACAACTTTACTTCAGATCAAACTGTTCATGTTAATTTGGCACATCTTTTTTAATGCAGTTCATTTCTGTAAGGCTTTTTCTATGAATTGCAAAGCAGAAGACTAACTTTTTATTTTATTTTTTTAACTAGGACTGGGCAAAGCATATGCTCTGGCTTTTGCTGAAAGAGGTGCTTCTGTAGTTGGTAAGTTTCATGTTAACTAACTTAGACAAGAACCTTGTTCTGTAGCTGGCATTCAACAGTCCATGCCCTTTCTGGCAGTAACCTTTGTTATATATTATTTTTTTTGTCTTATCTGCTGAGATTTATTTTCATTTCTAAGCTTTATTTCTTTTATGAGAAGAGCTTACTTGTCTCTGATGGAAAGTCGATATGAATTATCAGCATTGAGACCTGACTTTCATCCATATGTACCAATCTTTACTTTAAGTTGTACCAGAGAACATATTATTTCAGGTGAGCAGTACTCAAGAGACTTCTAATATGACCATTTGAAAATGTGAACTTACCTTCTATAATTATTAGAGTGTTAAGCAGTACAAGTAGCCATCAGAAAACACAAAATGAGTTGAAAGTGCCCTGTGCTGTTTCTCTGTGCAAAGCTATCACTCATAAGAGTTGTATGGTTCCAAAAACAGTCCCAAATTTACCTAATAGCAGAGGACTTCTTTGAGTTTCATAGTAATTTGATCAAAGCCTTTTCAGAGATTATTTAGTCATACAAACTTCTGTATCAGAAGCTAATTCTGATGTTTAAATTACACTGCCGTGCACTGTTCAGAAGTTGCCACCTGCAGTTTTACTATTTCTGAATGAATCTGTGTAGGTATAAGGTGAAACAGACTTTACTGGGTATGTAATTAAATGTGCAAGAAATGATTCTAGTAACTTCAAATAAAAATTCCAGTCTCAGTTCATAAAATTTCATAAGGCATTTGTTTTACTTTTTTTTTTACTTTGTTGATTAAATACAAAAAGTGTGTCGGTAGACAATTTAAAAAAAAAGAATCTAGAGGGTTTGTTTTTGATTGTTGCTGTCTTTGGTACTTACCTAACTACTGGGTTAATGAATATTTCATCTCAGGTTCTTATTTAACAAGAAATAGGTTACTAAACTGGCCCATATTTAATTTTATAAGTCTTGTGTAGTTTGTAATTTTCTGACGTTTTAGAATGATCTGGAAGGGAATCTGTTATAGTGCCTGACTATTGCTGTTGATCCTTTATTTCTTAAATTTGTTACACAGTGTCTAAATCAGTAACTTCAGAATTAACTGTCCGTAAGGGAAACAGTTTCTCTCTAGAAATGGCACCACACTTCATCTTTTTTTTTTTTTTAATCTTTGGTTGCTTCCATGGCAGCCTTTGCCAAAATCCTCTCACTGATTGTGGTAGAGCTTTGCATGCTTATAAATGTTTTACTTTTTTTTTTTTTTCTTTTATTGTCTTATGATTCTGACCTGTATGAGTTGAGAAGTTATTTTGCAAATGTCTATGAATTTCTCTAACAAACCAGATATAGGACATAGGCTTTATGTCTTTAACACAATTTTGTTCGTTTTACATATGTTAGAGTCAACAGTCAGAATAGTGATCAAATGCTCTAGTTAAAGGCCCCAGCACAGGAGCTTCTTCTTTTGTAACCTGACTAGTCCCACATCTCATTCCCACTCCTGTGCAACCAAAATTGAGCTCTTCTCCCTCAAAGACTCCATAATACTGCACTTTATTTTATCTCTTGGTGTTTGTCAAGCTTCTCACCAGAAAAAAAAAAAGGCAAATTGAGAAAAAGGGGATGTTTTATTTTTTGTCTTACACACTGAATTTATATCCAGACACCCAACTTACCTGAAGGTGCTTCTGCATTAATGTTTTCATTTGTGTTATAGACAAGCTTTTGAAGTGGGTCTCTTGATGCATATTTGAAGCATCTCTATCTTTTTGTATACTGGTTTGCACTGTAGTATGTTTTTGGTGCTTTTTACCTCTCTGTAAACTTTCCCAAATATTTCCAAGCTTGTTTTTGCTTTTAAGCACTCTCTGGAGTGGAACTGCGAAGTCTCAATAGGTTCTCAATATTTCTTGAAGCATTTTATTTTGTAATTATCATCTGACTTCTAAAATCACATTTTGATTGCATAAGAACTTGGCAGCAACAGGTAATTTGTTTGCAAGCATATGTTTTAAGTAATTTTGTTTGACAAGTTGATTCAAAACAAAGCTGGTTTCCTGCCTTCATTTGTGCTGACTATTGCGTTTATATATCTGAGTATTAATTTAATACCACAGTTAAATTGAAATGTTATTCAAGACACATACTTAATATATTTCATTAATGCAAGAAAATACTTAGAAGGGCAGCAGAGCCAAGTGTTCAACTGTCCACTTGTTTTAAGATTATGTTATAATAATCAAAACAACAAACAGCCTTTTCACCATACCCTGTTTGGAACATCTTCATGTAGTGGTCAGTTTAAATCATTTGATCTTCAAACAGAGTAACTGCATAGTTTTGAAATCTAATTTTTACTTTCATGTTTTCTGCTAAATCTGTTAACTCCTTAAATCTAGTTTAGTGAAAGTCTTCACCCCATGTTGAAGTACAGTTTTGCTATTTCTGTATATGTTGTTTGTCTCATAATTTGCCCACATATCTTGCTCACAGTAAAAGCAGGACTTTGGGTAATTTATATGGACTCAGCTGTAAGTGGTGCGCTTAGTTATTAGCAGAATTTGCTTTTACCCTGAAAACGAAATGCCTTTTTTTTTTTTTTTTAATTCTGTAATGCTGTTGAGGTTATCTTTCATTCAGTTTTCACTGGGAGATTAAAGTTATGCGTATTTATGTGTATGTGTGCCTGTGAACTTATATATATTTATTTATATGATGTCTGTATTAATAATTAATACAGAGAGGGTGATCATGAAATTTTAATGATAATATCACCTAATATAGTGCAAATCAAATCTAACTAAAAATAAATCTCTTGAAATAAGACTGAGAGGAGGTCTTGTCAATGTGTATAAGTACTTTTAGGAAGGATATCAGGAGGATGAGGCCAGGCTCTTCTTAGTCCTATCCAGAAATAGGGCAAGAGGCAACGGACACAGCCTGCAGTGCAGAAAGTTTTGAGGAAGAACCTCATCACTGTAAGGGTGACAGAGCCCTGGGACAGGCTAACCAGAGAGGTTGTGGAGTCTCCCTCTCTGGAGATCTTCCAAACTTGCCTGGATGCCGCCTTGTGCCCCGTGCTCTTTGTGTCCCTGCTGGAGCAGGGGTGTTGGACTAGATCTCTAGAGGTCCGTTCCAACTTCAAACATTCTGTGATTCTGTAATTAGTGTGGTAAGAAAAGAACAGTGATGATGAATATGAAGATATTTATTGGTGTTGCTATCCCCTACTTTAGTTCTACAGTGATTCTTAAAGCATGGTGGAAACTTGAAAACTAGTGGATACTTAAAAACTAGTGAGATTTGACAGTAACCTTTTATCACAGCTGATATACAGTTATAAAAGAATAAAATCCTTCTGAATGCAGCCTGCAATGGCATAAGTTACTTCTGTCTTTTGTGTCATAATTCTGTGAGCCAAATTCATACTTCTATAGAAGGATGTAGTTTATACATAATTGTGAGGATAGCGCGATGACCTTACTTTGCGAATGTATTGGTATAGCCTTAAGCAGCCTATGTAATAGCAAGCTTGATAAATCTGTTTAACTCTTTTGAATAAGGAATCTAGCTAAACTATTGGAAATATCTAGTATAAAGACAACTAATATTAGTTAAATTCTTGCTCACATAAGGCAATCTTAAGCTTTTATTGGCAAATTGTTGTTTTAAGTGTAAACACATATGTGTGGCTTTAATTGAGCTATAATGACTAACAAGACTAACTGAATGACACTGTGTAAACGTTTAGCACAAAATTGTTTCTTTTCCAAAAGGAGATCAGAATTCCTGGTGCTGATCCTGATTAATTTTTTGCTTTATGTTGCATTAAAGACTTTTGGAGCTGTGGATTGAACAGCCCTCCCACCTTCCCATGCCAATGCTTCACTCTTCTTGCAAGTTTTCTCTAATGCCTTGTCTGAGTTACATTAACTGCATGTTCAGATTATTAGCTGTTGATCTCTTTAGCTTAGACATGGAAAGCAGTTTATTTCCTTTTTATTTTGCAACTTTTTTAAGGAACTTGAGTATATTGTCATGTTCTGTCTTGATTCTCCTTTTGATTTTGGCTGTGCAAATCTTGGAGGTTATCTTGTGTTTGTGTGTGTGTGCGCGCCTGTGCTCTCCCTGAGTGTGCACATCTGCATGTGTGTGTTTTAAAACTCCGTGGCTTGTTCACTCTGGGCTTTGGGATTCTTACTTGTCTAGATTTTCTTCACTGTTCCACTTTTATCTTGAAATATTGTGCACAAAACTGAATCCAGGATTCCAGATGAGGCCTTTTTACTTCTCAGTAGAAGACAGGAATATTTTCACATATCTTGCAAGCTATGTTCCTCTGTTCCTCTTCAGATGTAGAGCTTTTTTTTTTTTTTTTTTTTTTTTTTTTTTTTTTTTTAAGGCATGTCATAGATTTTTTCTACTTTGTTAAACGTAACAAATTTAAGGCTTTAAAGCTACTGTTTAGCTCAAGACCGGGTAATATTGTTCACTACACCTCTGCTACAACTGACCAGTTTAAGTCTTAAGTCTGTACATAAGGCACAAAACTGAAGGTTTTGTGATGAAGACAACTGTGCATGCAAATCCTCGGCCAATTCTGTTTTTCCTTTTAATGCATATTTTACCTGTTGAAACAGTCTTTCTGTTTATTGTTTACTTATTCTTTTTAAATCTATGAATGAATCTGAGTTTCATCTGCTGAATTCTGTGAAAATTTGGGATGTGCCAATGCAGTAAACCACGGCAAAGATACAGCAAGCCCCATTAGTGACACAAGTGCCAGTGCGCAGACCAGTCTGGAAACAACAGAGCTGCCTGCGTCAGCCGATGCTCCTGCCCCTGCTGAAACTGGATCCGAAGTTCCAGGGGAGGCTCTTCTGTTATTATTCATGATTCTTGATTTGTTCTGTACGAAGCTTACCACTCGCATCATAGCTCCTTGGTTAAAGAGAAATCGGGAGCAAAGTCTTCTCAATCTTGTTTACAGCTCATGCAGTATCTCTAGCAGTCTGATGAAAGAACAGAATGACCTGTGAATGGTACAGTAGATATTAATCTCCAAACTGTAATGATACAATAGGAGGGATAAACTTGGCAGGTAAATTCAGTGCATGGCAGGCAGAAAAATAAAGCCAGTGTTCTGTTTCACAAGTTATTTTAAAAAACAATAGAGTATATTGTACTTTCTTTTAAATATAGGAACGAGACAATCTGTTCTTCTCTAACTGTCAGAGATTCTCAGTGGGATCCAGGGGAAGCAGAGATTTTGTAGTACTCTTTTAAGACTGCCAGTGTGGTAATACCACTGGCTGTGGAACCAGACTGTGGAACCCACTGAGTGTTAATTATAAAAAAAATCTTTTCACAGTGAATGATCTTGGAGGTGACTTCAAGGGATATGGCAAAAGCTCCTCAGCTGCCGACAAAGTCGTTAATGAAATCAGAGCAAAAGGAGGGAAAGCTGTACCCAATTATGGTATGTTTTTTTTCCCCGACTAGATTTATTATTTCATCTGCAGGAATAACGGACTATGTTAAATGACAAGTTGACGTACTTAATAAAGGGCCACAGCCAGTTTGTCCGTAGTCTATAAATACAGTGAAATGTAATTTTGGAGTAGGGAGGGAGACATTAAAACCAATGTGTTATAAAACATTTTTTTAATTAATATTCTGATGCCGTTCTTTAACATTTTCTCTCAACTTTGGGACACTGGAAAAGTGCCTTCAGCAGTGGTCAGAGGCAAAATGGGAACTGACTATTCTGACATGTTTGCTTTTTTTTAATTTTTTTTTTCTATTATGGTAAACATTGTGCAATAGGGTATGCTTTAGACCGTATGCAAATGGTGCCTAAATTTTAGATTACATTAGGATGGGTTCTGCACAATTGTTTTAAACTCCATGGAATTAGCTACTAATATCCTAGAAGTGCAATGTATACAGTTCATTCTACTTGAATAATCATACTTTTTATTTTTAATAGATTCAGTGGAAGATGGTGAAAAGCTAGTGAAGACAGCACTTGATGCTTTTGGAAGGATAGGTACAGTTACCATTTTCCTGTAGTAACTTGTTTGCAAGACCAAATCCTTTATAAATAGTACAGTTAACAAAAAGTATGTGAAATACAGTGTGAATGCACTTGAAATCACAAGTTTTTGATATCTGTACCTCTAAATTAGTAGAACTTTTAGTTTGAATGGCAGCTGCTTTGTCTTAGTGTTTTTTAATAGAAGTGTAAAGCTCAAAATAAGACTTATTTTTCTTCTTCAGAATTGTTATACTTTAGATAATTTCTGTCTTGAAAGCTTACGAAGATCATCAAGTATTGTAACTAGTTGTGTAACTTTGGGATAAATAATGGAATTAAAATGTCTACCATGTTTGAGAAGCTCTTTAGCCCGTATGAAAATCAAAGTGTATAGATACAAATCAAGAAAACACTCCAAGCATTATATCAAATGCTTGAGTAAAGTTTCTATTTTGAATATGAGACTCCTATTTAAGTATAAAGCTTTTCCAGCTTTATCACTTAAGTGTCTGAAGGCTGGCTAGTTCAAGCTGATGTTAACCAAAGGAAGTATTGTCATGAGTTGTTAATGATCCCGCTTCCTCAGGTGGCTTTGCATGTCGATTTTTCTTACTATTTGGGTTTACTCTGACAAAGAGGATGGCACAAACAGCATAGTGTGGAGAACTCCGGAACTTGGAGTAAGTTGTAAAATGCAGAATGCCTGCATCCTCTAGGTGTTGTGTTCCTAGATAGCCAGCACTTCTCAGTGCCATCACTGTCAGTCTTTGTTCTTTTGGTAGGCTGAGTCTTGTCCCCAAATATCTTGTTGTTTTTTAAAACATTGTTCAGTGATAGAACGCCCATAATCAGGACCGGGAGATCTACAATAGTAACAGAAAATATGTATGAATGTCATGTAGGTTGGTTTTAGAAGCAGGAGAAAAATTTAAATCACTCATAAGCTTGTACTTTGTTGATGTACATGTATTAACATAATGTGTGGGTTTTTTTTTTTTTCAGATATTGTTATAAACAATGCTGGGTGAGTAAATCTGAAGTTCTGTGTTTGTTTGTTTTTACATGTTCAGCTATAAAGTGCCACATTTGTGTAAACACATGTTCAGCTTTCCTTCTGATTTTTAACTGATCATGTTTTCTAGGATTCTAAGAGACCGTTCATTTGTTCGGATAAGTGATGAAGATTGGGGTGAGCTGATGAATTTGGAGATTCACTTGCTCTATGAAAGATGAAAACTGCATATCTTTCAGTTGTGCAGGGGAGAAGAGGAGGAGGCTAGCTGTGCCCGAACATAGAGAATTGCATTTGACCTGAAAGCTTAGTTGTAGGCTTCCTGTGTTTACTTGCCTATCTGATTGCAAAACAGATCTGTGCTACAGTTCATGCTAGTCTTATGCAATTCTGGAAGGTAAGAAAGGTTCCAACTGCCACTCCCAGGTACTAAGTGGATACAGAAATCAGCCATGTGAAACATAATAGTTTCTATGATAAGATTGCATTTATAGCCCACTGTCTTCTGACTGAATGCTAATAGCCTTGAAAGACTGAAAACTAACAAGAAAGAAACCTGATGTGCAAGGAACAGGTGGGGAACCTTCTTTGAGACGGAGGTAATCATGAGGCATGTAACAGGCAGACTTTTGCAAATAGGAATCTGGCTTCTGCACTGCAGGACTTGCTCAACTGCATTTGAGCACTAGAATTTGGATGATTGTGAAGCCTAGATAAGAGGACCATATCAAAGAGGAGGAAGAGACTCAACACAGTTGATGTTTGTGTTCAGGCAAACACTTCAGAGTGATCTATAAAAAAGGAAACACCCTTTCCTAGTCACAATTTGAGAGTGTCTAAGAGAATGCAGTTCTTGTTATGAAGAAGAAACACTGTGTTTTTCAAGTTGGTAAACGAATTCGTGGGTTTATTAAACTGCCACTAATTTGGTCCTAGATATAATTCATAGAATTCATTTGAGAGGATCGTTCCTGGTCACTCGAGCTGCGTGGAATCATATGAAAAATCAGAAGTTTGGCAGGTAAAAATCTGTATATCTTCTTCTCCTCTCCCTGTCCTACCCAAGAGGTGTGGCAGACTGCATGCCTTAGCAGTGAAAGTGATTCTTGTCTTTTTTTTTTCCCACTTTCCCTCGGGTGAACAAATCTGAATGTACGAGATCTTATCTTTTCAGTTCTACTGCCACCACCAGCTCCATGCACAGAAACCTTTAAAGTTACTTTTCATGAAAATACATATATCCCAGACAGGAGCTATAGGATTATAGAAATATCATTTCTCTTCATTAGAACTTGATAGAACTATTCGGTGTTATATACATGTGACTGCATGTCTAAGAGGATTGCCTCCTACTCTCCATTGGCAGGTGCATCCAGTTCTGCTTGTGGTTCTTGTTCTTTGTAGGGGAGACACAGCTTGTTTCCCTTTCTGCAAAGATTTGTGGTTCTAGACATTTTTTTGTGAGCAGTTCAGCTCAGCGACAGTAGTATTGGAGAACAGAGGGCAAGATTTTGCTTCCTTGTTATGAACATGCATTTAACACATATATTAAGATTTAGTGAAAATTTTATGCATTTTGTAAGAATGCAACTTCTATTCATTTGTAAGAATGCAGGTGTTAAGATGAAGCCACTTTTAAGGAAATATTTTTTCTGCTGACTGCTGAAAGCTTTTGTCATATGGTATTATCACGCGAAGTACTGTTAGAATGAGAAAAGAAAAAAAAACAAAAGTGACACTATACCTAGTTGTCATAGAGTAGCTATTGCGGTTTTGCACTATAAATCAAAAAAGTTCAGGACTTTGTTAGTTTCCCAGTGCTGTGACTACTGTTCAGGATTTGGTGTTTCCATCAGCAAAACAGGTCATCTGTTTATTAGCCAAAAGTACAACATAATACTTTGATTCTTATTTACATGTTTTCATTTGTAGGAATATGGAGGCTAAACAGTGTTAAAGACAGAAAATGTTGTGTAAGTAAAAAACTTGAAGAGAGCATTTAATTTCTTTTTTCTTTCTTTTTTTTTTTTTTTCCTAAGAATAATTATGACTTCCTCTGCTGCTGGAATATATGGAAACTTTGGCCAGGCTAACTACAGTGCTGCAAAGCTTGGCCTTTTGGGTCTTTCAAATACAATTGCAATAGAAGGTCGGAAATACAACATCCACAGCAACACAATAGCACCTACTGCTGGATCCAGGCTAACCCAGACTATCATGCCACAAGGTGAATTATTTAAGGTTGATGTATCAGTTACAAAATGTAAATTCTTTATATTTCAAAAGCTGTTAATTTACTCTTCTTTGGGTGCTTCTGGTTTTCTACGGACTCACAATTTCCATAATTGTTTGTTATTAGAAATTCTTATTTTCTCTCCCAAGATACAAAGTAATTTTTGTAGTTCACAAAAACAAATGCCAGTGCTTTTTAATTATAGCCTCCTTCAAGATCATCTTAAGGCGGTGGAAAGGTTTGTTTCAGTAGGTATGGAATGAAATGTATTTGTAATGTGTCTATATTTGTTACAATTTTGTCTGGTAGCAAGATGTTTTATTTTGCACATCTCGTGTATGTAGGTCTTGCCTCCCAGAGCAGCAGGAGATGATTATGAACACAGATGCCTAATATATTAGGTATTTCTAAATTGCACAGTTATTAATCTTTAAATACCTGAAAAAGTTTTAACAGAGAACTGTTAGAAACCACTATGAAGAATGTTGTGCAACACAAAAGACAAAACTGTGCATAACGTGCAAATTTAGGATTAGTAGACCAACTATTTATTTGAGCAAATGATCAAAAGAAATGGCAAGAATTCAGAGAAGCCTCTGTAAAAGAAATTGCTCTGAAAAAGTCTTCTAGAATCAGCATATTTCATCTTTTCTTTCTTCCCTCTCTTTGTCCCCCGAGTGATAAGCAGAGTTCAAAGTCAGGGGAACCATTACATTTTCCAGACTGATATACAAGATAACAAAGACTCATATATTTTGTGCATGGATTATATGCAGTGACTTTGTTTGATGAATTTCTCTGTGAAGGATTCTGTTTTGAGGTATAAAATTTTCAAGTAATTCAAAAGCCCAGTATCTCCAAAGGCAGTCAATTCTAGGGATTTATTTCACTTAGGTAAGTAAGTGTAGAGTGTTTAAGGCCTGCAGATGGTGGCCTTTTAAGCCTAAAACACAGTTTAGTGCTTGCAATATGAAGATACTTACATAAAAAAATAAAACCACATTTTCTTTCTGGCTAACAGTGAGATCTTTAGGTTTCCCTAGAGGATAGTTTGTTATTGCTCCAGTCGCTTATTTCTTCATTCCTTCACAATTTTCCTTCTCTCCTGTCCAATATTTTCAACTGTTCCTAAAGATTTGAGCACTGGAACTTAATAAATATTCTTAATATGTCTTAACAGTTTGTCCTTGGAATCATACTCAGTAATTTTCTGTTATGGATTCTTAGGTGTTTGCAAACAATTATGTTATAGCATTGCAATAGTATGTTCAGGTCTATTTTACTTTTGTTCTTACTAGTAGTGTGAATTCAGTCTGCTTTTCCTGGGTAGTGTGTTTGTGAGTGTTTTTTTGTTGTTGTTGTGTTTTTGTTTCAACTTCTACCAGTTCTTTCTCAATCAATTTTACCATGGATTAATTGCATTACTGATGACAGTTCAGTGCTATTTTTTTGAAGTCATGAATAAAAGTGCTTTAGAAAAGCTCTAGGCTTTTGTAATGCACTTAAAAATTACAAAGTATAACTCCCTAATAAATTAAATTCTGTCTTCTTTTATCCTCATGATGCTCTAAAAATGAAATTCTGTTACTTCAAATCTGTTACTAAGAAATATTTGTTATGCTAACCCTTTCAAACTGTTCATGTCTCAGGGTGTATTTAAAAATGCTAAAATGCTAAATGACATTTAACTGAAGAAGAACTGTATCTCTACTACTGTCAAGACAATAACATTTTCAAACCTGAAAAATGAATTAATACGTTTATCATGTCTGATCACTCCCAGTATTTCATGGAGTGGAGTATGTGACTTCTAAATGAGTTATTTCTCAAATATTCTCCAGCTGCAGTTCTTCTCATGTTCTCCCTTACTCTTAACTGAGTATCAGATTGAAATATTGCTCAGGTACTACTCAGTCTATTATCTTATGTCTTGCTGACTTATCCTTGTTTTATGTTGCTGGTCAGCAGGAGTGTCCAAGCTTTGGCCTGCGCTTCCTCAACTGAGAGTTTAGGCAGCTATTTGGTTTTGCTGTCTGGACATTGCAGAGCTCTGAACACCAAGACAGTCTTTCGTCTTTCTATCTCAGAACTAATGTGTAAGCAAAGGTTTAGCAAAAATACACACCTATCACAACATGTTCAGATTAAAAAAAAATCTTCATATATCTCATTTTGTTTGTTCTTTCTTTTCACTGCAAAACTCTGTTGGTTAAATTTTACTTGGCTCTAGTGGTTGTGTTGGAGTAATA
>JAWLRI010000607.1:3282228-3305147 GCA_034781795.1 Crypturellus tataupa
ACCCCCCCCCCCCCCAAAACACAAAAAAAAAAAAAAAAAAAAAAAAAAACAGACCTTCTAGAAGCAAGCACCTAGAAGATGGTAAGCAATTGCATTATGATTCAGTATTCAAGAATCATGTTATGTGCTGTCTCTTCTGAAAAGCACTATCCTAATTTATTTTGTACAGTGGATGTGCAAGAGGGCAGCGATTTCTGGCTTTGCTTTCAAAGCCAGACTGCTTTCTTGTAGTTAAGATATTGCAAGCAATATGACATTGCTGGAAAATTCTTATATGAAGACCATCAAGTGAATTGTAATACACCTAAGTAATGCCAACCAACTTGTGGTGTGTAGCACTAAGTGCTGTTGACTCACTTAACATTTGACTTTAAAAAAAAATGTATTTTAATGAAGTGGAAGCTTTTGTACGTGAGTAGAAGTTCTGTCTCATCAAGTTCTTATCAAGGGAGATGATCCGGTTCCTCTGCTCAGCGCTCATGAGACCACTGGAGTATTGATGCAGTTCTGGGCTCCCCAGTACAAGAGGGACCTGGAGTTTCTAGAGAGGGTCGAGTGGAGAACCACAAAGATGATGAAGGGACTGGAGCAGCTATCGTATGAGAAAAGACAAAGTGAGCTGGGCCTGTTTAGTTTGGAGAAGAGAAGGCTGAGAGTAGATTTGATCAACATGTTGAAGTACCTGAGGGGTGATTGTAGAGAGGATGGGGCCAGGCTCTTCTCTGTGGTGGCTGGTGACAGGACAAGGGGTAATGGGTACAAGTTAAAGCACAGGAAGTTCTGCCTAAATGTGAAGAAGAACTTCTTTCCTGTGAGGGTGCGAGAGCCCTGGCACAGGCTGCCCAGAGAGGCTGTGGAGTCTCCTCTGGAGATCTTCCAAAGCCGCCTGGATGCCACCCTGTGCCCCGTGCTCTGGGTGTCCCTGCTGGAGCAGGGGGGTTGGACTAGATGATCCCTGAAGGTCCCTTCCAACCTCAGCCATTCTGTGACCCTATATTGACAAATTACTTCTTGACTGAAAACTTAAGGTGATAGTTAAATGTTGTCCTTGCTATAGCTTGAATTTAAACAACATATTGTCATTTTGACCCATTTCAAACCTGCCCCCCCACCTTCTTTTTTTTGTGCCTGGCTTTGTAGATACAGTTGTACTCTAACAATTGTTAGTTGATATTCATTTAACAAATGTTAAATCAGTACTTTAAATATAATACTTTAAATATAATGATTCTAACAATTTAGAATTCTGTTTCCCTCCTCTTTTATTGTGAGTTAGTTACTGTAATATTATACTAATACTGTAAATTAAGCTGCTGAAGTTAAGCAAGCAAGTATAGGAAATTAAAATTGGGTTAGGTTTTGATTCCTTTGGATAAATACTCCACACCTGTCCAATTCATGTCCAAAAGTCTTGACATCTGTCACAGATGTGAAATGGGCAGGGTTGTTTTTATTTTAAGTTTTGAACTAATGCTAATTGCTTCATTATCTACCTGTTTTAAGAGCCTCCCAGGACTCTAGAATCAGTGGTTACGATTCTCGTGGGCAACCTGCTAGGTTTCTTTTTTATTAAATCTGTTACTCCAGTGTAAGGTTCTGCCTTATTTTAAAATATTTTGTCTTGTCACTTTTTCCCAGTTTTGTGCTGTTCTTAAAACTTCATCAACTGACAGTGCTAGAAACAATCTGGGCCCTGCAGTTCCTTTCTGTCATGCTTCATGGTTGTAGCTGCAACCTGTTCAGCTAACGTCCTTGAGTTTGGGATCTGCTAAGGAGACTGGGAGGCAAGCACGGCAAAGAGAGCAGCAGCATGAAATATGGCTCAGGAACTTTTCACTCTTACAGACAGTTTGATATTCTCTAAATTTGTAAGGACCAAAAGGGTTTTTTATTCATGCTTATTTTTAGTGTTTTGTTTTAAATCTAACTGTAACCTTTTGATCTCTGTTCCATGCCAAGAGGATTTTTGTGTATTTATTATTTTAAATGCTTTTTGGGACCTGGATTTAACTGTTCTCATTACAGAGAGACTTCTTGATAGCACTAATATTAGTAACAGTAGTCTATTTAATTAGCCATGATCTTTACTTTTACATAAAACCATGAAGATATAGAAAAGAATCTTAGATATCTTGCATTTGGAATGTGAAATTTCAGACAGTTCGTTCACTTTCTGATCAGTGATGAGCTGTGGCCATTGTCAAGTTTACTTTGTGTTTTTCCTTAGGAAAGCAAACTGTTCTAATTTAAGAGTAGATAGGATATGTAGATAAGGCAGTATAGATTTTGACAACATCAAAGCTAAAGGAATAAGCTTATCGCTACTGGAGCTTTTTAGAACAATTGTTTATTTAATAAAAGAATCACAGAAAAATTAAGATTGGAACAGATCTTTGGAAATCATCTAGTCCAATTCCCCTCCTCAAGCAGGGTCACCTAGAGCACACGGCATAGTGTCACATCCAGACAAAGTCTGACGATCTCCAGAGAACGAAACTCCACATGTTCCAGTTCTTTGAGTGTCATCCTCACAGTCAAGAAGCTTTTCCTCAAATTATGGTGGAACTTCCTATGCTTCAGTTTGTGTTTTTACCTTTTGTCCTATTACTGGCTATCACTGAAAAGAGTCTGGCCTCATCCTCTTGACACTCTCCATTAAGGATATATACATATTGATAAGGTCCCCTCTCAACCTTCTCTTCTTTAAGCTGAACAGGCTCAGCTCTCAAAGTATCCTTACAGTATAGATGTTTCAGTCTCCTTGTCATCTTTGTAGCTCTCTGCTGGACTCTCTCCCGTAGTTCCATGTCCCTCTTCTACTAGAAAGCACAGAACTGGACGCTTCTCCAGATGTGGCATCACCAAGGCTGAGTAGAGGGAGATCACCTCCCTCAACTTGTTGACAACATTCTTCTTAATGTACCTCAGGCTACCAGTGGCCTTCTTGGTCACAAGGGCACACTACTGGTTCAGGTTCAATGTGGTGTCCACTGGGACACCCAAGTCCTTCTCCATAGAGCAGATACTCCAGAAGGTCACCACTGGCCTGTACAGGTACATGGCGTTATTGTTCTCAAGGTGCAGGACTCTGCACATGCCATTGTTGAACTTTATGGGGTTCTTCTCTGACTAGTTCTTGAGCCTGTCTAGGTCCCTCTGAATGTCAGCTCAGTGTCGGCCACTCTGCCTGATTTTGGTATCATCCACAAACTTACTTGGGGTGCTCTCCATCCCTTATCCAGGTCACTGATGAATAAATTGAACAGAATTGGACCCAGTACTGATCCCTGGGGAACCACTGCTTACAGGCCTCCAACTAGACTCTGCTGTGGATCATCAACCTTGTGCTTTGGCATTCAGTCAGTTCTCAGTCCACCTCACTGTCCAGTCATCAAAACCACACTTCCTGAGCTTGCCTGTGAAGATGTCATGGGAGACAGTGTCAAAAGTCATGCTGAAAACAAAGCAGACAGCATCCACGGATCTCCCATACCTACCCAGGCAGTCATTCCATCATAGAAGGCTGTCAGAATAGTTAAGCATGATTTTCCTTTGCTGGATCTGTGCTTACTACTCCTGATCACATTTTTGCCCTCCCCATACTTAAGAGACAACATCCAGCATGATCTCTTCCATCTCCTTTCCAGTATGGTTGTGAAGCTGACAGGCTTATAATTTTGGGGGTCTTCCTTCTTGCCCTTTTTGAAGACTAGTGTGAAATTTTTTTCTTCTACTCCTCTCAGGTACCACTCCTATTCTGCATGACCTTTCTAAGATGATGAGAGTGGCTTAGCATTAACATCTCCCAGCTCCAGCAGCACTCTTGCACACATCCCATCCTGGCTGATGAATCTGTGGGTTTCAGGTTTGCCTAAGTGATCTCTAACCTGATTTTCTTCAACCAAGGAGAAGTCTTCCTTTCTGAAGACATCCTCTCTTGTCTCCAGGTCTCAGATGCCAGAAGACTGGCTTAAAAGACTAAAGCAAAGAAAGCATCAGTAACTCTGCCTTTTCTGTGTCTTTTGCAACCAGGATATGCACCCAATTCAGCAGCTGATCCATGCTTTCCCTAGTCTTCCTTTTGCTGCTGATGTACTTGAAGAAGCCCTTGTTGTCCTTGACATCCCTTGCCAGATTTGATTTGAAATGTGCCTTATCCTTTCTCATTTCATCCCTGCATTTCCTGACAGCATTCCTATATTCCTCCCACAGGCCTTTCCTCTTTTCCACACTCTGTATGTTTCCTACTTCCGTCTGAATTTTGCCAATTCCTTGCTCATCCACATAAGTTTCCTGCCCCTCTGCCTGACTTCCTACTCATAGGGATGCAGCAGTCTTGAGCTTGGAGGAAGTGATGCTTGAACTGGCTCCTCCACCACCTGTGTCAAAAAGTTATCAGTGCTCTCCAGGAACCTCCAGGGCTGTCTGTGCCTAGCTGTGTTGTCTTTCTCCTCACATCCTCCCCTTTCATTGACAGGACTGAGGAAAAAAAATGGGCTCCTAGACCCCTAGTCTGCCATCCCAAGAGCTCTGAAATTCTGTTTGATAATTTCAGTTTTCCCCTTGGTGTTGTGAGCACCCACAAACTCTTAGTAAGAGTCCTCTAGCTATGACTTAGCCAGTTAGTTTCACTAAAACATGCCTTCTTTTCTCTTCCAAATATTTATTACTGTACAACAACTCCTTTTAGGCTTTTAATAGTTATAAAATGCTTACCTTTGTGAAGAGTTAAGCTCCTTCTCTACAATTTCTGCTTCCACAGAGATAGACATAGCAATTCAGATTTATTAAGTGATAGCTAATGGTTCTCCTGAAGAGTTTACCCATCTGTAGTTTTTCACTATGCTTCTAAAGGAATTGCTGAAGGCAGAAGATACTTTTTATTCCTTTCTAAGTCTCAGAAGAATAAAACTTCTGTAGGAGAACTGGGAAGAGATCATTATGTCTAGATGACTGCAAACATCTCACTGAAATTACTTGGAAACTGCTAAGTAGTTTATGATGTGATATGACTCCAGGCAATGAAAGATGGGTAATATTTTGTTATGTGTGCTTTGATGATGAATCTTTTATTGCAATTAGCTATCTGTGAAGCAGAATAAAGAAAAAATTGTCTGTCCAGTGATAGTTTCCTACTTAACTTGGCAGATCTTAGTAAGCAAAAGCTAACCCCATGTCTCAGATTCTGGATTTTAAGGCCTTTTGGTTACATTCTTTAGAAGGTCAGTATCTAGCCTAGGCTTCTGTGATTGTTTTGGCCATGATATTTCTCTTCCAAGAGTATCTTAATAAATGTTCATCATATGAACAGTTTGCAACCAAAATATTCAGAGGAATTTTGTATTCCTAGTGAGCATATAGGTGAAGCTGATCTGGGAAGAAAGTGGAACTTGTCTCATGTTTTATTTTCCTAGCTGTGAATAGTACAAAAATAAAACAGAAAAAATATATAAGTGAAATTATTTTGAAAAGCTCATCTGCACCTCTAGTATTACTTGTATGTCGCTGCATCTTAGTTGCTGGCATCTTCAATACTGATACGCTGTAGCCCTTTTCTGATACAGGCAGTACTTACTTTCTTCATCTCTTATTGTGTCAAGTTAGTGATATTAAACTTGTCCCAGAAATAATAATTTATCTTATTATCTGTTAAGATCAGTAGATAATAATAAGCCAGAATGTCACTTTTCACAGAACACTTATTAATTCCCTTTTTAGTTTTGTTGTAACTGCATAAATACTTTTTAGAACAGATTTCAGAAAATGAAAGACTTCACCATTTCAAACTGATCTGTACAGTTTACCTCAACTTTTTGGAAAAAAATTTTTGAAAAGCACTGCACATGAGACAGTGGATGTAGAAATAAGTCTCCATAGTCAAGCAAGTGCCTTAAAACCTCACAGCTGAGAGACACTATCTGACTGCCTTAATATTGGCTAGATAGCAATGATTCTGTAGTTAGAGATGCCATATCATTACAGAAACATTCACCTTAGCAGATGATTCTCATTTGTACTTATCATATAGACCAAGAGGGAAAATATTTAAAGTGAAAGATTGGATTTGCAAACTCAGAGCAAGGCAGAACTTGTCCTGTCCAAATATTCCTCTAAGCAGATGACACAGTACCTGACAGGGTTAATGTTAATAACAGATTATTTCTGCAGGGTATTTGGTGTGAGGAAAAAAAATATGAAGCTCCAGATACTCTGAGGAATTTTCGGCTTTCCAGGAGAAAAGGGCAGGTAGTTGGCCAACACTTGAGATCCTCTTTGCCCCAAGCAAAGCAAGCTATATGACTAAAGGGCAAAAATCTTTAACCACCACTACATTTGACTTCTGCTGTTTTAAAATCCGAAAGTTATTACTAGCTTTAAAAATACTGTAGTAGTTGCACTGGTTAGAACCTTTTTTATCTTATCTTCTGTGTAGATACTGTTTTTGTTTTTTCTAGTGGTTTTTTTCCACCTATGAAAGAATTTTCAGATGAACTGTTGTACTTTTTGTTTGGTTTTACCTTTTGAACTTGTGTATTTCAAGAATTAACTGGATAAGCTCTTGCTATAAAATCAAAACAAAACAAAAAATTTAGTTTGGAGATACATACTTGTGTGTATATGCTTTATATTTGCTAATAACCAGAAAACTAAGATCATGCTGAAGTCTTCCTTGACGATCCAGTTTACTTCTTTTCCCTCAAGAGGTGTTTCAGCTGTTCAGCTGTTGTATATGTTTGCTTTTAGGGGGGTATTTTCCTGCTTTGATATAATTTTTTTTTCCTAGTCCTTTACTTAAGTTCCCCTGAAAACAAAGAAACTTTTTAAAAGAATCTCTTTTCAAGGGAATGCTGGAAAAACCTAAACAGTTAGGAAATATATACTGGTGTCTTTTGTGAAGACTAATGTCTGAACTACAGAAGCATTAGTGATTTTACTGATAAATGAGTAGATTCCAGCCCATTTTTCTGGAACAGGTTAGCATGTCAGAGAAGGGTAGTACAATGCTAATATCTTTGAGTCTATTCATAAAAATAAAAGGACAGGATTTTTCAGGTTATGTAGCAGTGACACTCCTTTTGATTACTGTAACAGTATGCAGCTTGTGTTTGAAGTGTGGGTTAGTTAATTGTATTTTTGGCCTATTTTGCTTCCTATAAAAAAAAAAAGCCAAATAATTTTAAATATCAATTTAGAGAAGACACAGTTTGAAGTTTGAACTTACTACCATCTAATTGCTTAAATCTTAACATTTAGGGTGTACACTCTGTCACTATCTGTGTGACTAACTCCTATTACAATAGTTCAAGTTTTTTTTTCTCCTTTTGTTGTAATCTCAATTGTTTTGTTTCATTGAGAAGAACCATTGTTTGCCAAGTGGCTAGGGAGTTATGGTTATACTATACCTTTCTTAATGATAGATAAGAAAAATAATGTTACTTTTGAGTGAAAAATATTATCTTTCTTTTGAAATAATTCTGTTTTGCTGCTTCTTCTCAGCAATTGACTTAAAGAATGGTTCTGGAGAAGTCTATCAAGGACCTGCACGAAGCTCTGCTGATACCACCTTCACTCTCTCTGATGAGGATTTCATGGATGTGGTTCAACAAAAAACCAACCCTCAGAAGGTAAAACCTTTGTGTCACGGATGTATTTATCTGCATGAGGAAATAGTACCTGTTTTAATTCAAGCTGTGGTTTCAGTACTATTAGCATTCTGAAGTTTCCAACACTGAATGTTTTGACAGTGCAAACCCAATTCAGATTGAGTGTAGGCACATCATTAACCTTGTATTGAATTAGTCAGAGCATGTGAAAAGGAATTTATGCCATCTTTATGCTGGCTGTGGGAAGACAAAGATATTTCAAGTCAAGTCAAGCCTACTATTATAAAATTAGATTTTTTTTTTCAGGATACCTAGTTTGTTGGATTAGGGTTAGAATTTGTCAATTTTTACCATTCAGGCTTTTTATTTCTTATTTTACTACTATAGTAAAGAAAAATCTTAGGCGACATAGAGATCTGTTTAAAATGGGCAAAATTTGCCCCAAATTAGGTACATTTTTAAGAGAAAGGAATATATAAAAGTGTATAGTATATAAGTATATAAACAAATAATATAGAATAAAAATAGATACTAGAATATAAATTTAAATATATACGTATATACGTGGAATATGTAGAATATAAAAAATGGTAATCTATCTGCACTTCAGGTTCTTGAGATTATAAACTGCTCTGAAACTATTAATTTTCCTTCCCAAAAATAAATAAAAGCCTCCCATAAAACTGAATTAAACTGTCACAGATTGAATTTATCAGCTTATAGATTCAAACTTCAGTAAATGAAGACTTTAATTAGCTCTTCATATATCAAACAGTTGCTTTTTCTTTGATCCCAAAGAGAAGTTTAAGGATTGTTGAAGGCTTTGAATGCAAAATTGGAGGATAACGATGTTGGTACATTTTTGTTGCAAGTCTTGCACACCAAGTGAATAAAATCATTTGTGACCTTCTGTATGTAGCAGACAGAAACCATAAACAAAGAAGATGTTGACATGTAAGCTTTAAAACGCAAACAGAGCTAACATTATCTGTTCTTAGACATTAGTATTTCCTTTGAGTTTCTGTGAAGTTTTTTTTTTTTCATCTAAAAAAGCTCAAAGCATCTATTCAATTTCTGTTCTGCTGGCTCTCTCTATTCCATATTTGAATATATTTCAAATTAATGGAGCCCTGCAAAAGCACATTGTTTCAGATCTTTCAAAGAGCTTTCAGATTGCAAAGTCACAGCAAAGCAAAACTGTTTTAAAAAATTGAAGTAGATTGAAACAGGACATGCAAGTCTTTGAAGTACAGACAATAAAAATGTAACATACCAGCATTTCAGTAAATATTTTGATCAATCTGTGATTTTACAAGCACAACAGTTTTCTGTATTTGGTCAAAGTTTCTGTGGTCTTGCAGGTTGTAATCTACTGCCTATAAAGTTTGTGCATTCCTTTGCATGTGTGTACACACACACACATATATATATAAACATATATGGTATGATTTCCTGTTTGGATTTGTTAGGAATTTGACAAAGTCAGGCAATGAGCAATGCAGTAATGCATACATTTCTGTGGGATAGGGTGAGGAAGGACTGGAATTCTTATATTTGTATACTTGCTAACTTTTGTCATCGGCTTCTGGGGAGAAATTTACATCGGAAGCAATGGAAGTGTTTTCTACTTGAAAAAGAAATGGAAGTTACTGAAGGGTGGTAGTAATGTTTTTCCCTCCAGAGAAGTAGGTTTGGCCTTGACAGTGGTAAATTTGGATGCTCAATTGAGCTCACATTGTTTCTACTAATAACCAATAACCAATGGACATTGCTCACTGATGGCTTTTGCATAAGCAATGCATAGCCAATGAATAGCAACCCTTTGGATTTGGAGCAAATATCTGAACACTTTTTTCTTTCTCTTTCCTTTCTGCTTCTTGTAGGCCTTCTTTTCTGGCAAACTAAAAGTGAAAGGGAACATCATGCTGAGCCAGAAGTTGGAAATGATCTTGAAGGATTACGCCAAACTCTGAACTGCTTCATGATATTCCAAAGCCATGAACTTGAGTAGAAATCCCAGTTCATTCAGAACCAATGCTTGAAGCATTACGAAGATTCCTTAATATCAATGTAATGACTCACTCTACTATTAACACATAAGCTGTTCTAATTATTGCAGGCACAAAATTCTGACATAAACTTAACCCTAATTAGTGTCCTTTCTTTGTTTCTCAGCAGGAATTTAGAACCTTGATTTTCTCCTATCACATCTTTATCTAAATAAAATGTATGTAATTCTTAAAGATGCATATATTTCTATATTAATTCTAAAGGAAATTAAACCAATAAATCTCTTTGATATCCCTTTCTTTGTGTCTGTTTTGATTTTAATCTGTATCACTAGTAAGCACACATTTGTAACTACTAACGATCACTGCAGAGTTCAGGGCTCAGCTGACATGACAAGATGATAAGAGTAGGTAGCAGAGCGTCTGAGAAAGTCTCTGTGCTGTTTCTTGGCAAATACTTCTAATTTCTATAAATTAGATATTTCCCATCAGTATCACCAATGCTTCCCACCCCTAAAAGCCATTGCTGGGTGAAGACAAGAGAGTGTTTTGTTTCTTTTTCTTCATGGGACCGAACTCAAACATTGCTTGTTGTTGCTGTTCCAACACCAACTCTGCATCCATTTTTTTCTTTGAGGCTGTAGGAATTAACTGTGTCAGTAAATGTTACATTGAAAGGGCAAGGTGAGGAAAAGACAGTAAGTATTGGGATTTTTTTTTTTTCAGCAAAAAGATACTGAATTTCTGGAGCACATAGAAAGTATTGGTATAGTCAAGTTACTCTTCCTCTAGATTAATTCGCATGTGGGCCTGTCCCAATCCACTGTCGGGGGAGGTGTCTGTACAATCCCAAGAGCGAGATTAAGACACCAGCAGGGTCAAATGCCATGCAACCTTGTTAGCTTTATTCTCATAAGCACGATAGGACAGAGAGAAGAAGAAGAAGAGAAAAAGTAAGATAAGCAAGCGGGAGAGATGCAACAAGACTATAGTTACCACCACCACCAGTCCAACTAGGTTTCATTGGCTCTGTCTCGGTGCAGGTGATGTTCAGGGGCAGAAGGCGGGTGATGTTCTGGGGCAGGCGAGGAAGAAGGCTGTGCCTCCTGGGGGAGGAATACATAGTCCTTTTATGTCCCCCTTCTCAAGGAGTCCACTTTCTTGAGGTTTTCTGGTACATGTTGTTCGTGTGGTATATGCCATGTGCTCTGGGGTTCCTCTTCACATAATTCGAATGCAAGCGCCGCTTGGTAGACACTGATGAGAATGTCATTGTTCAGGTCTCAAGCTGATCCTCTCAGAGACACATGCAGGCGCCAAGTAGACAACTGATATTACAGTCTTCCTAGAGACACAGAAGTGTAAATGGTGAGAGATAATGTCATTGTTTGGGTCTTCAACAGGTCTTCCCAGAGGCAAGATGCCAAGGCATTGTTCAGGTAAATGGTGTACCAACAATGTCATGTCCGGACAAACACACTCCACAACAGTCTCTTACAGGGCTAGAACTGTAGCAGCAGCAGAAAACAAAACAGAGTAAATTCCTGATTTTGTACCTGTGGGCAGAAAAAAAGATAGCAATTTTGGCCTTTTTTTTTTTTTCATAAAATATGCTCTTTGTAGCTGCTGGTCATGTGAAACCTGCAGTTGTAGTTTAGTCAGTGTGATCAACCTTTTTATAAAGTGTTCAGTGAGGGTTTCTATGAGTTCGTTTGGACCAGTCTTATCCTTTAGCTTTGAGGAGTTTAAGACTCCTCTGGCTTTTCTCGTGAATGAGAACATCACTGTCCTGGTTGAGTTGACACTCTTTAATTAAAGAGTCCAGTGGGGCAATAGATGAGCTTAACCGTGTGGGGATAGATGCCTTTCTTTACAGGCTGTAATGCTGAGTAGTCCACAGATTTCTTTCTTAGCTATACCATCAGCTATGCTTTGGTTCAGCTATAGGAATATAAAACTGACAAGATTGTATCTTTTAAATTAAACCATAAATAGACGGGAAATGGCAAACCTATCTTAATCATCTTAAGGTCTATCATCTTAATTAGGCTATCCAGTGCTAATGACTGAGTAAATGCTCTTTAAGTACTGCTCTACAAGGAACAGAAGACAGTTAATAAGCCTTAATAAGTGAGAGGCAAAAATAGTCATTCCAAAGAAGCTGATACTGTCAAAGCCTATTGTTGTTGAACAGGGTGGAAAAGATCAGTTTACATCTGTGGACTTGCAATTTATTATTTGGAAAACCCACCTGGTTTGAGGTTTGTGGGAGGGAGAACGTACTGCACAAGAACTTTGTGAAATTTTAGGTACCAGTGTGATGATTTCTATCCAGCACAGTTTCTGCTGGATACAAAGTTCACAAAACATTAAACTTAAGGCCAGTACTTGAGATACTATGTACTTAAAAACACACTAGATTACACTTGAGAAATATATTGGTATGCTACCTTTTAGAAATAAAAATAATATCAAAAAAATAAATAAAAAACACTAATAAAACTACATATCTTTTAAGAATGCATGTTTCAGGAGATGGTGGCCATTTTGGTAGCTGCTTATTTAAGTTAAAATGGTTCTGGAATGGTTTCATCTAGAACACTTTTATTCCGTGTTGAGAACTCAGATTTCAAACCTTTCTGGTTTTGAGACCTGTTTTCTTGATGTTTAGCACCAATAGTTACCAATATTCTTTTGCATTCATTTCCACACAGGGTAGTAGAGAGAGATATAGTACCAGACAGCCTTTCACCGTATGTTTCTGGGTTTGTTTGTTTGTTTGTCTTGTTTTCTCTCAAGGTAGCATCTTTGTATGCTTTTCTCTTTGCTAGGATTAAGCACCATTAAATTTGAATTGCAAAACCACACTTTCTTACCAAACATCTCAGATCTCTCTCTAATGATATTGCTAAAATCTGTATGAAATAAGGAGGGACTTATAAGCATCTCACCAGTAAAAATATAATGAGGTATATAGTCTGTTTAATGCAGTGGACAGCAAGATTCCTGTTTATTGCGATAATATGCTTTATAGTGCTCTGATTTATTCTGTGTAGATGAAAATGAGGTGCTGTCTGGGTAACACTGCAAAGGATTTTGTAATAGTCAAAAATAAGAATTTAGTTTGCTTTTATGGAATATCCGATTCAGTGCTAAATCTGTCTGATATTAAATTGGTGTGTTCTTTAATCGTGACACTTTATATTTGCTTTTGCTTCTCCTTACATTGCAATCTTACTGCTAATTTGCAATTACGCCCATTCTCCAAATTAAAAATTGCAGTTCCACAGATGTACATTCTCTTCAGTCATTTTGGGACCTTCTAACTGAATCAGGAGAACAGTAATAGCTATGACAAATTTCCTGTCTATTAGTATTGTTCTGTTAAAATTCCAGTAGCCTGTAAAAAAAAAAAGAAAAGTCTCTGAGGTTTCTGTGTCTTAAAGATATCTTATACATAGCTTGCTCAAAGGGCATAAGCTAGTGTGAATATTAAGAAAACAATGACAGTGAATTGCTGTGATTGGCTGCATTCTCTCACTTAAGCCAAATCATTTCCTCGTTCTACAGGTTTGGGAAAAAATAGTGTGCTTATTTCAGACTAAGAGTCTATGATGGTGTTAGCATTTCTTGTGTTAACTGGAGCAGTAGGGTCCCCCTAGAGAATAGAAATGGAATTGCCACTTGCATAAATCAACATGTTTGGGATAATGACATCTCAAAGCAATATACAAGTATTTGGCTCTTACATTGCTTTTTTGTGTACTGTTCTTTACTTGCATGAGTCTCATCATTGAGATAATGTGCATGAGAATTTCATGAAGCCACCCGACCTGTTCATGTTACTGCCTAAGCCTCATGTTTTCCGCTCCCTTCAGTTTCTTTTTCTGGTCAAAACTGATCTGTGCTCTGCAGTCTACAGCTTTTTGTTATGTAAAGCTCAGCTAATTCTTGATGAATAAAGGGCACTGCAATTCTGCCTATCTGCTGTAACCCCAGAGCTTATCATAGCTATGGTGCTGAGAGCACTGTAATTCTGTTAGAAAATGATGATAAAAGATAGCAGAATTTTTGCTTGAATATAACAAATCGTTGTTTTTCAGTGTAAAAAATAAAATTAGGCCACCTGAAAACTATATTAGGGAAAATATAACTTTACTAGCTCAAAACAGACTCCAAATTAATTTTTAATTATTTTGGTTTTCAGTGCTGTTTTTCACATATCTGAGGGAGCAAAACAAGGGAAACTATAAATGTAGAAAAGAAAAAAAACAATCCAACTATAATTGGTACTTTCCATTGTCTCAGAAAAAAAGGAAAAAAGAAAAATTCTAAACAAGAGGAAAGACAGGGTTTTTTTGGTCTGATCTCTTCTGTGACACACATCACCAGTTTGCTTGGGTAAAACAAATACCCAGAAGACATTTTTGAGGATGGTAACAGTCAACCCCTGACCAAACTCCAATCTGGCCTCAACATTCTCCTGCTAGATGATTTTACTAATACATGAAGTAAAATCAAACCTCAGATTACTTATGCTCATTCAAAGTTAATTTGCCTCTTCCAGAACAGGTGTGCTTATATGCTTGCTTTCTCCAGCATTCCTATTTACTCCTGGCCACTGAATGAGTCTGCAATTTCAGTAGATTTCATTATTGGTCTAAAATCTGAGGGCAATGTCTTTTTTTTTTTTTTTATGTTAATAATTTATTTTGAAAAGAAATACCAGCAAACCAACTTACAGCAAAAATGATTTGCTTTTATTTATTTTTTCACTCCTTCTTCCAAAAACGGTAAATCTTCTCTTCAAAGGTCTAAAAATCCTTTAAAGAAATATCTACTTAATTTTATATCTAATTATGATCTTGTATATCATATCATGATCTCTTGGTATTTCCTGTCTTCATTGTGATATATTACAGCTCTTCTAACTGTAGCAGCCAATTTTACTAAGCTAGAATTTGCAACTCTGTGCATCACAGAGCACAAAGTATTTAAAGAAATGTCTTCTAGTGAAAGGCAAGATACCTAACAAAAAAAAACTCCTTTAATGGTTTAGACATCAGAATTTGCAACTTGCTTGATGTTTAATAGCATTCATTAAAAAAAAAAAAAAGACGTTAGATATGTTTGGACTCAGAATATTCTAGTAAAGTATGTAGCTGTGTTTCAGCTTCTTTGAACTATTTGTAAAGCTCTACAAGAAAGCGTGTTATTAAAGTGAGTTTTTTAAGTGCCTTCTAGATGTCAAAGGCTTTAGGGAGCTTATTGGTTTGATTTTGGAGCTAGAGGAAATATATAAAATGTTGTTTTCTTGGGCTGATGCAATACTATTTGTTACTGGATTAAAATAGGTACGCTAACCCAAACAAAGTGGAGAGCACAACACCCCAGTTCAGTTTACTGTTACCAAACCATTCCCACACAGAAATGGCCTAAAAAAAAACAAAAGTGGCAGTGGATTTTGGAGTGCTGCTGGGTAGAGGGGGGCAAAGTCTGTTCTTTATTCATAAATGCAACCGCGAGGAAAACAGAATGTGCCTGTAAACATCTTTACTATTCTCTATACCCCATGTTTTTTTAACATGCATATTTAATACAGCACTTTGTCACATTGTTGCTAGGTGATTGACAGAGACAGCAACTAAAAGACGTTCTACATTATGGCTTTTTCACTTCTAAATAATTCCTGAAGGGACTAGGCTGCATTTTAACCATGTAGTTACTCTTTTAATCTTAGAAAGGCCATTTTGTTTTATGAGGACCAAATAAAACCAAAGCACAAAGGATCATAATAAGCATAATGCATATGATTGATAATGGGTGAAAACTGGCACATGTGACTGACAGGAGATCGTGGAGGTGTCTTGTGGAGAACAGTCTGTCAGATCTCTCGGTCTTGCTCATGGAGAGGAGCTCGTGCTGCATGAACTTAGGACCTTGGGGTCTAACACTGGTGGCACTGGAGCATAGTGCTGGATACTGAAATTAGGGATGCAATAAAAGATGCTGGTTTTATAATATATGATGGTTTCTCCCACAGTCTATCTCGGCTAACTCCTCAGTGATCTGCAGGTAGTAATTACTTGCACCTCTCCCTCCCACCAGAAATATAAAGATTTGCCATGTTTGTTGCTAACGCCCCATTATATTCTAGTAGTGCCAATCACCATTCTGCTGCAAATCCTCTAATTATGAGGGTTACATTGAATCAGAACAATTATTCTTGTTCTGTATTCAACTTAAAATTTCCTTATGTTTTGTGCATGAGATAAAAAAAATGAGCTTGGAAGCTTTTGCTTTTACTGCAGATATGTATCAGTTGGCTAATTCAAGATTTGCAGTAACGTTAGCTGTTAAATGTTGGTTAATTTTCTATTTTGATATCTTCAGGCTTATTTACTTCAATACAGTAGGACTTCTGGAATTATTGCTTTATTTCCTTCTGCTCATTGCTGTCTTGTGCTTTTTGTTTTGTTTTTGGTTTTCCCCAAAAGAATAGTTATCCTATGTTAGATGGAAAAAATAGCATTTGTTGTGGTGGTTGTTAGGGAAACTCATCTTTGAGTTTTACAAGCTTTAATTATATTTTGCAAAAGAATTTAGCACATATCTTTTATAAAAATAGAAAACATGAATAAAGAAAAGCATGCTTCTCATGGACTTTATCATCACAGTTTGTTACACAGTTTCTTCTCTTCTTGGTTGTGGATTGATGTTTGCAACCAAGACTATATTCTAATATCCTACAAAATGTCCCAAACTGCAGACGTATCAGTAGCTCAGACTTCCTGAAACCAGTTCTGCTATACCATAGTTAAATGTACATATTTTAATCAGTGCTTAGAATAAATTATTTTAACAGACTTACAAGTTGTTCTTTTTGGGTTTGTTTCTTGATGATGGTAACTTGCAATTTCTAGCGCTTGCTGTTAGGGTTTCTAGCATCTATCTATAGTGGTTCTTACATCCTTTCCCCCTTTTTTCAGCTCAATTGTGATAAATGGGATTTAAATTCATACAGCATTTTGCCTTTCTCTAGCCTCTTTTGGAAGGTAATTTAATGTCTGTGTGTTTGCTTTTCTCATCAGTTGAGAAGAGTAGCATTTCTCTCGCTACATCTTGGAGATGTGGCTTGGTATAAGTGGCCTAATGCTGATAAGTTTGGAATAGCCAGGTAAGATGCAGTGTCTTGTCATTAGCTTCAAACGCCATTTACAAGCAAATGTAAAACTTATAACATATATTCATCTTTTAATGGTCATTTGAGAAAGAGAAACATTATGTCAAGCAGCTGAAGCTGCCATGGCTATACAAACTGCAGTTTGAGAAAGGCTCACCGACTTCAAACTTACCAGTTCACAAATAGAACTGTAAGGTAATTAACAGTGAAATTCTGTTGATATGAAGATGGGCACGGATGCTATCGGTAATTAATAAGTTCAGAACTATAAACAATGCTCAGTATGCTCATCACAAAAACTATATCTTCACTCCACAAATCCAAGTAACAATGCACCTTTAAAACCGTTTATTATTGTCTTCCTTCAAGGTCATGAAGAAATATGCAAATGTATACACAGCTTAAAACTGTGAATTGATTAATAAGCATTGTTATGTAAAGTGAGTGGAATTAATTAAAGACTAAATTAACTTTATGCATACCGAAGGCTCTGAAACCACAGTTTCTTCCTTTGACTTTTATAATACAAAGAAATGGCATCCAAGCGAAGAGTAATAACAACCTGAAGTAACGGTGTTCCCTTGGGCTACTGGTTAAAGCCCAGTCTGGTTCTTTCATTGATAACATGGGAGCTGGTTGGTTAGCTTTGAGCTGGCTCAGGTGCGTGAAGGCGCTGGCCTGAAGGAGGATGAGCTCTTCCAAGAAATGAGCCAGGAGTTTTGGTTGTTTCAAGCACTTGTCTGTCATCTGGAAGAGATTAAAGTCTCTTCTGTGGTCCTGCCACAGGTTCATTATGCACATAATGGAACAAACACATCATTAAAACTTTTGAGATGTAAATAAGGAAAAAAAAAAAAAACACTACAAAGCAATTCTAAAACATATTTCTTCAAGGACATATATCTTAATGTTATATTCTTTGTAATCACTTGTTTATGTTTAAATGAAGATGGAAAATTTGTAGCTTCTCCAGAAGGGCTATGTATTTTCTTGTTTCTCCAGCAGTTATATATTTTCTTCTGCTGTTTGAATACTAGTATTGTTTTCATGGTATTCATTATGGCCAGATAATGAAAACAAAGTTCTCATTAAAAAATAAAATAACACAGGCAGGTATCTATCGACGTGCCTATCCACCAAAAAAATGTGTTATTTTGAGACAAAATTCTATAATGCAAAACAAGGAAAATGCCAAAAACCTGTCTAATTCACAGAGCAAGTGTGTAGGAGCAGTAGGACTGGTCATTAGTACAAAGACAGAATGTTTTAGCAAAATTATTTAGGTAAAAAAGATAATTGAAAAGTTTGCCAGGTTCAGCAAATCTTATGTATCTCTGCACACTCTATTATGAGGATAATTGCTTTCATTGATTGCCAGTACTGTTACAAAATAAATGAAGCGATGCTCATCAATCATTTCAGAGAACCAGAAGAATAGACTCTCATAATGAGTTCCGTGAAAGTTTTTATTTCAATTAAAAATCCAGATGGAAAAGAGAAATGAAATCATCATCAGAGCTGTAGAATGCTTCTGAGAGTTTCATAGGTGAAGTTTAATACCATATGAACACATAGTAGATGGAATATGTCTTTCTTGTGATATTCAAGCTCCAGTATCTTTCTTCTGTACATTTATACCAGATTAAGCTAAAATTCATTCATTCCTTTTTCAGTCACACAGCTTGCACAGCAAAAAGGGTCAAGAAAAGAATGTCTGCAAATGCAAGCCTCTTAACTTGATTAGTTATGTTGTAGGCTAAAACTAGTATCGCTTACCATTTTTAGCTCCATTCTGAATTGTCTGTAGCATTTTAGAAGATCTAAACTAAGAGTGGTGTCCATTTTTTTTCTGAGGCGGGGAGGAAGAAGGGAGAGGGCAATTTTCTTAGCAATTTGAAAACTGACACATTCCTTGCACAGTATTTGCCCTTTCTTACTGAATTTTTTTACCTTGCTTCATTTTCACAATATTAACACAATGGAATGATGGACAAATGTGTCATGTGGAAGCTCTCTGAACTGTGGAGGGCCACATAAGAAATGGATTGAGCTGGATATTAAACTAGATCTCAAATGCCTGATCTACTCTGCAGACAGCTGAGTATTTATCTTCAATTTCTACTTCTCATTTCATTTGGAGTACCATTGATTACCCAAATCAGGACTGCACAGGAATTTCAGTCTTTTGAAAGCCTGAAGTTGTGTAATGACTACTAGCTTTGAACATCTGAAAACATCAGGAATGCTTGGACTAGAATTTCTTTCTATTAGGGCAAAACAGATTTCAATTCCACTTCAATGTTCCTTCATTACTCTGATCTTATTTTCTTTGTTGCATTAATAATACTCTCTTAAATATTTAAAATGTTTCCCCAATCTGCTGATGACTGTCTACTGTATGAATATCTCTTTAAAAAGTCATTCATAGATATCTGTCACAAAAGAGCTAATTTAAAAAAGAATCTTCAGTGCTGGAATAAGTGAAATGTGAGGGAAAGTGTTATAAATCATTAAAAATGTGAATACATTGAATATCCTCATAGAGTTAAGATGGAAATGCCCTCTTTATGCATGAATTCAGTGTTTATTTAGTAAAAGCAAAGATGATACCTACATAGTTGGAAATACTAATAAAACTAATAAAAAAATTATATATCAGCTTGCGAAAACTTAAATGCTTCACTCCAGATTCTTGGTGAAAAAGTGTTAGCTAATTCTTGGTGCTAAAGCACTTACCTTTAGTCCTGATGCTAAAGATCTGTGGAACTTCCTTCTTTTACATGCTGATTTATTGGGGTCTCCTTTGGATTTAACCAATATCAGTAGTGCTATGCACAGCCAATAACTTGTTCAATTTTGTCAGCTTCCTGTATGTGCGGCCATTGATTTTTATTTTCTTCATCTACTTTGTAGCTGAATTCAAGATGTTATAATGGCGTGCTCAGATCTGCACTTTAAGTGAATTTTACCTGGATCTCAGTAAGTCCAGCATGTCAGCAGGACATGGTCTCACTGTTCTCCCAGGCTCGTGTGAAAAACAGCAGTGCAAAGACACCATCTGCATTTACACATGAAGCAAATAGAACTTAAATAATCTGATCAACCTGTTTTTGACACATTGCTGAGCTCAGGAAAATTTCCTCTTAGATCTTGGTTAAAACTGGCGTAGCCTCAGTTTAAATGCTTTGTGAGTCAGAGATAAGACTTCACTTTTACAGTATCCAAAAGCCTATGGAGTCCTTAGTCATCCTTTTTTTTTTTTTTTAATTTAAAATTCAGGGCCTGTACGGGGGAAATTTGCTGATAACCAGTTTATAATTTTATTGCACTAAACTGAGTGAGATAAAAGCTGAAGTGTAGGATGAATAACGGTGCCCTGAAAACAAACAAATATGCAACCTTATGCTTTAACAAGCATTCTATGTTAATAGCAAAACCCTGTTCCACTGAAGAGTTGTGAATGTCTAGCTAAAGACTTACTGTATCAACTCCCACAGGGTGTTAATCTCAAGAATTTTGCCTCCAGAAATGGGACTGAATTTTCTCTTCCCTCTTTTATCTCCTGAACCAGGACTTCTGAAATGTTACCAGTATTTCTACACTGAACAAATTTAAAGCATTTATACTTTTTATTCTTTTTGATAAGAGAACTAATGATGCACCTTTCTGGCCTACTGCAGTGTTTTTCAGTGTAAATTCTAGGCTGGTAGTTCTCAGAGCTGTAAAGCTGTGAGTAACCTTTTGAATAGCTACTTATCTCATAGGTGAGATACAATAAAGTATTTCTCTAATCATGATAAAAAGAAAGGATTGAATAAATATGTTGATGATTTTAATGTTATTGAAGGTTTATGGCTTCCAAAGTTCTGTAATAAGACAGCACCTCAGAATAAAAAAAGAGAAGAAAATCCATGTTTGGATCAAATTTGGAAAAAAAAATCAGACGAGGGTACAACAATATGAGCTGTCAGGAGATAGTATTTAGTTGCCAGGTGCGGCCATATGCTATTGGTTCTAGCTGTAAAAAGTGTTACTCTTCTAATACGACAAGTATTAATATTCTCTGACTCCAGTAACATCCCTATAATTGATTTATATGTTGAACGAATGGAAACAATCAAGTAAAACTGTTCTGCAGCTTTGTAGTATCACTATATGTGTATCATCATTCTGTGTTTTCCTGTAATCACATTTACTGAAAACGCTACAGTTCCCACAACTAACCATATTAGAGGATAGAGAAAGTTATATTTTGCCATCTTTCCTTTAAACTATGTATGGAACATCACTTTCAAGTCGATTGTTAAATTATTTGAATCTGCTTTGCTTGAAAGCAAAGGTATTTATTTGAAAAAGTAAGCAATCATGGAAAAATATTTTCTTGTTTTAATGCCCTTCTCACTTCGTATTTGAAAAACATCCAGTAAGGAATTGTATTTTGCATCTGTACACAAACTATACCCTGGCTGGTCATGATGAACACTGCTCTGATGGACAAGGCCGCACTAGCGCGTTTCCTCTACCGGGTAGTACAAGAGCGGGTACGAGAGTAAAGTGCACCTGGGGGAGCGCCTAATGGCTCAGGGAAATCTCCTGCTTTCGGATTCAGGAAGCGGGTGCTATTCATCACTGCAGTGAATCTGCAAGCAGCCATGAAGAAGACTTTTACTACTTCAGATAAGCATATTTTTATGACAGTATTATGTGTGCTTTTCTACTTTGTGGTTTAAAAAATCATGTGTAATGAATCTTCTGTGGTCAATGCAGGGATTTTTAAAATATTATGTCATATAAAATTGTAATTTTTAGGAAGGAATCATTCTGAATTCAAAGAGATATTTCTACTGTCCCTATAGAAGTTTGTTAAATATTTTGGAAGCTATTAGATGTTATTTTTTGGCTTATTTATCTGGGTCATAAATCAAATTTTCTAGTGATTCTTTGTCAACGTTTTATTGATGTATTTACTTTGTATGAAGGAAATGGGAATATTAATCTTCTTAATGACTGTGTTAAAATTAATTAATGTTTTTAAATCCTACTGAAGTCAGAAGTTCCCAAGTTTGCAGACCAACAAGGACAAAGCAAGTCTGTCTGTCTCATTACCAATCTTGATTTCTGATTTCCTCTTCTAGGTTTATTACTTTTCTGGATACAGAAAGTGTATTTAAGTGTAATTAAAATCAATCAAGAGGGAAAAATAATTTTACACACATTCATGCATTTAAAGTTGAAGTGGATTTCTACAAACATATTGAATACAAAACAAAAGACCTCTGTGCTAACCTAGTGTAATGAACACGAGGATATCTAGTGGCAACTGCTAGAAAATACCATGTTGATACTAATGTTTTACTTTCCTTTTAGGGCAGCCATTTCTGGATCCAGTGCAAACTTCTTCAGCTCCATGATTCCCATTGAACCTGCTCCAGTACATTCAAAATTTGTGTTCTTGGTTTTTGACTGTCTGACATTTATCCACTTTATCTGTCCTTTCTGTGTCACAATGTTGTAGCTGTATCACAAGTTGTACTGAATAGCTTTCTTGCATTGGTTATGGTGCGTCTCAACTCGCTATGTAAGAAAAGACTTAGAAATTCAAATAAGGTAGTTGTAGGAAAAAAAATCTTTGAAATTTTATACTATTTGATATTTTCAGGGCTTTAGTAAGACTGTTGTTGGCTGCCACATCCTTTAATGTCTTTCATTTACAATGCTTTGTGTTTCATTACTAAATTTAAAAGAAGACTTAAAGCTAATTTCGTATCTTCATGTCGAGTTGTAGTCACTGAACTATCTTCAGTGAAGGCTTATCTTTAAAATACAGCAAAACTATTCTGCGTGTAGGTTAAGAGATTTACATGTGTTTGCTCTTGTGGTTGCAGCTGCTTTCCTGCTTCACTATGGAAACTGAACTTATATCCTGTCAGCAAAACTACATGGTAGTTAAAGATACCCGTGTGTCTGTGCACACAGAAATGTCATAACAGAATCACAGAGTGGTTGAGATTGGAAGAGACCTCTAGAGATCACCCAGTCCAACCGTCCTGCTCCAGCAGGGACACCCAGAGCACGGGGCACAGGGCGGCATCCAGGCGGGTTGGGAAGATCTCCAGAGAAGGA
>JAWLRI010000607.1:3305247-3332530 GCA_034781795.1 Crypturellus tataupa
CTTTGTATATCCTCAATCACCTCAGACTTATATGAAAAAAATTATATATATATATATATATATATTTATATATATATATATATATATATATATATATATATATAAAAGAAACCTGTGCTAAGAGCGAGTGGCAGACACACTTAGAAAGTGTCCTCTGCTGTGACTCTAGTAAAGAAATGGTGTGCCTAAATCAAGTGAGGAAATCCTGACTGCAACCAGTGTCTGGAAACTGTATGGGAGGCTCTGATAATACAACCGTGCATGGACTTCTCCCTAGGGCATGTCCCCATTGACTTCAGTAAGACTGCGCAGTGATGCCTCTCATGCTCATAGGAGGACTTCTGTTCTCATCTGAGATTTCACATTTTTGCCAGTATTAACCACAAATATTTTTATGACACATTGTCTTCTCCCCTCTCCCATTTTTTTAGTGGAAATGTGATTTAAAAACAAAAATTGTTGGTTTTGGCATATCAGCAACTGAGGATTCTGTCATTTGCTTTCTAGTTACTTCTTGTTCATCCTGGCTGGTCAGCTATGTGTAAGGTAGTTTTTCTGGAGACGTGAATCTTATCATTCATAAAATAACAAACACAGAAAAAAAAGCAAACCAAAAACCTTATGATGTTCAAGGCTTTCTTTCTGCAGCTTTATATAGCTTGGTTGAACTGAGACCCTGCTTCCTGTGGCATGGCAGTCAAATACTTTTCCTGTCCTTTCTTGTGAGGCCTTCACATTTCAGATGTCCTTTTGATGATTGTTCCTGTTTAGATTTATCTCTGTAGCAAACACTACAAAATCACTGCTGGTTGAGCTCTTCAGTTACATTCTCTTACCTTTAGGAATAGACTGGTTTGCTTGATGCTGTCAGGATGAAACCTGCTTAAAGCAGGCAAAAGTTGGAAATCTTAATGACGTAATAGTTGGGGTAGATCATCTGGTCCTATCATTCTAACACAGGAAAGCAGACAATACAGACAGACAATGCTTTGCTTATTCTTGTTTCTAAAATATTCTAAAATATTGTTCTACCTATGCATAGCTGTACATTTAAGCTTTGCCTATTTTTCAAGCCATGCCGTCAATGCTATTGCTTTTGGATAATTTTCCTAGCAGAGCGGTTCTTGATTTTTGCGTGGATAGATCAGTGATCAGCTTTTGCTGGTGTGAAAGTGGGAAGGCACAACAGGTTTTTGAGTCAGAAGGCTGTGTTAGCGGATGTAGAAATGGACATTTGCCAATTTTTTCTTAGCTAATTTATGAAATAAAAACAAAATCAGTATCTCTTGCTACTGAAATATGTAGGAGTTTATTTTATAATTATTTGTTTTTAAGTGCCCACATGGATACCCAATTAGTGTGAAATATGACTTCTTTTTGGAAACTGTTATGGTTATCAGTCAAGTTATGCTTTTCTCAGATACTTTATTTGCTCTTTTAAGAATGAATTTAGAAGTGACTAACTAATCAGTATGTATCTGTTACATGCCTATGGCGTATGTCTTGCATTTGTAAGGTAGAGAGGCAAGTAGATTGCCTTTACTGCTCCTTAGAGATCTTATCTCTGGTGATCTCCTAAATCTAACAGGTAATGAGACATCTGCTAGTGCCCATATAGCTCGTGTGGCATTCAACCCTCTTTATTTTGTATGTTATGAAACATTATGAAGCATTAAGTGCAATGCTCTCTAACCTTTCAAAAACACTTATAGGTGTGATGTTGATATTTTCTAAGTGCTGACTTCTTGTTTATGTAAATCTGTGTTTGATTTACAAAAACCTCAGGCTGCTATTCCCTGACTTACAGAACAAGTTTCACATGTTAACACTTTCTGTATTTGCTCTTACTAATTCCACTCCTCTGTGACAAGTGGAATGACCTTTGTTTAAAATTCTTTGCTGCTTGGTGAATCTTTGCTGTTACTTGTCTTAAACACGTCAACCCTCATTAGCTTTGTAAAACCTGTTTTCTGGTTATTGTAATTGCACCCAAACTAATATCCTCTCCACTGTTGATTGATTGTTGTTTAATCCTGATATAAGATAATCTGTATGCATGATGCTTCATTCTTTTAGTAGAAAACTGTATTTGTACAATTTACATATTGACATCTTTCCTCTAATGATCACTTTACTGCTGGATACATCAACCAAATTTGTTCTTTTCAGTAGCGTTACTCGGTTACTGGTTTGCAGAAGTTCAGAAAATGTTTTAAAACGTTAATAATGTCTCAGTTATATCTTTAGAAAATGCTTAACTCTTGTGTTTTTGACATGGTCTCTTTGCACTGAATATTGATGGCAACAGGGAAGCAGTCAAAGTCACACTATCACGTCTTGTCCCCTGCTTGGAAGCTTGGAGGTACTGGTGATATGGCAGTCATTTCCAATAGTAGTCATATGCTTAGACAGGAATGATAATACTCTTTAAGTGAATATGAATATTGGAGGATGCTGACAGTCATGTGCATGTATGCTTAATTTATGTGCAGTGTCAGGAAGTTTTCAATAGGGGAGAAAAGTATCTTGCTGGTCCCTGTGGATCATCGTATGGTAGACTTGTGAAAACACTGATGTGCTGCTAACTCATATGCATGCATGGCAGAGTAAACCCTTCCTTGGGGAAGTATGAGTAGTAGCTAGTGACATATTAATAACTTTCAATGACAATCAGGGTGTCCACACTGGTTATTTTAAATCAGATTCATTATTAAAAACTCAGTATCACTGAAATAATGCCAAAATGTTCAGCCAGAGTCTGAAGGGATGGATCCTAAATTGGCAGCATGAGGAAATTTTATAACTAAATTTTATTAGTGTTGGATTTTTTTTTTTCTTTTTCCTCCCCAACAGAGTTAAAAAATAATACTGGCAGAGTATGCTTTGCTTTATTGCTCTGAGAACTAGCATAAGTATTTGAGGGCAACAGATATCTGCTTATATCCTGGTGCCAGAGTTGCTTGACAACCATCTTTACTTCTCATTTAATTCTGTATAAATTCTACTTTGGTAGACATGGTCCGTATGTGCTTCCTTGTAAAAAGATATTCAGGATATATTCTACTGTGTTTATTTAAACACATAAACAAACTTGAAGACAAATATTTTCTAAGTAAGTTATTACTTGTTTTGTAATATTTTCTAAGTAAGTTACTACTTACTTAGTGTTATACATTATGGAAAAAATGAAGAAATTGAAGTGGCAAGAAATAGGTATTTTTTAAAGGTTTATTGAAATGACAGACTCTTGGGAAGTGTTGGAACAAATACCAGATTAGCATTTCAAAAATGTATTACCATTCATCTGTGATGTCTAACAGGGCTGACATCAATTAATTTGAGATTTCACAGGAATTTTAACAAGTGGAAATAAAATCGACAAATAAGGTAATCTGAAGCTTGCAGAGACATTTCTAGGAATAAGTTCAAGAGTATTATTTTTTTTTATCATTATTATTATATTTTTGTTTTGGAGCGGTAGAATTAAATTAGTGCCAAAAAACACAAAACAGGATTTATTTTCTAGAATAGGAAACGTCAAGAATATAGGTGTATAAAAAACTGCTTCTAGTAAGCTAAATCCATCCATTTTTGCATAAAGAACACAATATTTGTTGGCAAAAAGAAGGTAAGAATATGAGTTTGAATAGATTTCTTTCTTTTATGTGTAGAAAATGAGTTGCAAAACTGATCATTTTGACTGCCTTCAAATATAAGGCATGTAATATAAGGCAGATATTTTATCTGTGACAAAATTTTCTTTCTTGCACAAAGGCAGGATAGTATCATTCTTGTATTTTATGGGCGCTGAACTGTGACTATTTGAACTTTTGCTTTTGTTTCATATTATAGATGTAACTAGGAAGAGCGCATGTTCCTGTATCTGTATGGATGCCATAAATGCCTATATGCATAGAAGTGTTGATTAACCTGGGGCTTATAAAGATGCCTGCATTTCTTCTAAACTTTCAGATGAATCCATCAGACTGCATCACTGCATCAGACTGCATTTGTGAGACAAAAGAACAGGTATTTTATAATAGTTAATAGTAGTGGTAATAGTTAAATAATTACAGGAGAGTTTTTTTTATGTGCTTGTCATATTTCTCCATTGATTTTACTTGGAAGATTTTTGAGAGAAGAGAATGTTTTTATTTTTATTTCCGTAGTCCTCTTACCAGACTTTTGCTGAGCTTCTCATCCCATTTCATCTGCGGTAAGTTTGGTTTGTTTTCTTCTCTATATTCTGCCCTTTCCTGAATCAGGTAAAGGAACACAGGCGCCAAGGCAGTTGCTCTGAATGTACTTAAAGTTCAGCTGAATAAAACACTGCTGCTTAAGGAAGATGTCTGTGTAACATCTGAGCCCTCTGCACTGAGCAATGGCCTTGAGCAAGGGCATTTGTTTAAATTCTCCTGGAGGTTTCACAGTGCTATTACTGAGGGCACTGCTGAGTTTTAGCTATTAGAAGTTCCCAGCCATTTCCTAATGTAGAGGAACCAGGAACCACTGCAGGGTGGATACATGCTAGGTGGGACAGATACTTCTCTTTGGAGTCTCAGTCTTCCTGAGCATGTTTTGAGGACCACCAGTGACAGCAGCACTCCTTTGTGACAGGCATTGTGGCAGTTCCAGATGCCCACATGATAGTTTTATAGATAGGTACAAAAGAATGAAATGCTGCTGAAAAGACTGTGTGACAGCAGACACTTTCCTCCTCTCACTGTCCTGCCACTGGTAGATGATATTGGACTTTTCCCAGTCTCTGCACTGATTTATTTCTGTGAATCTCCCACACTCTAGATGTCAGTTGGAGCCTCTTTTGGGCACAAGCTGCATTTGGTTGTCCTGGTTGGGAGCCAGAGGTCCTTATTAGCAGCTCCTGGATCCTGGAGTCTCTTCTCCCCACAGTGCAAAATAGTGCAGAGCGGTTCTAATAAATCTTACTAGTCTGGTAGTTGGGAGTTAGTAGACCATCAAATCACTTTGTTTTACCCTTTTTTTGCCAGTCTTCATTTTACATAAATTAAATTATGAGATGTGTTAGCTTAGGCTGTAAACGTGCTTCGTTCTACTCTCCAGTTTACACAGGGACGGTGGTCTGAAGTGATAGCTGATGCTGTGTGTAAAGGCTTTGGAGACAGAAATAGCTGAGTGGTATTAATTCCTAGTTGTTTTTTCCAGTCCCTAAGTGCAAATTTACTGAATCTCTGTAGTATTATATTCTTTGAAGAATGCAATTAAGACAGCAGTGAATAGGAATTAGGTAATATTCTTTAAATTATTCTTTAGTGCTGACCACTGTATTCTGTTTTGTGGAAAGCAAGCTGTAGTCATTGCTTTTCCATTGCATAGAGTTTTAATAACTATGGGATTATTAAAAACACATTATTTGACTCTAGCTGAACCCAAGTGTTTTTCTCATTACTCTTCTCATATAATGGGAAAAGTTTTTATTATTATGAATAATAATATGGATAATATGAAGGCAAGGAATCTTCACAACAGGACTACATTCAAATATCAGATTATAATAGTTAAGGAAAGGAAATGCTAAGTAGAACCTTCGCAGTAGGAAATGCTTCTCTTAACGTTTGTCTTATGCGTAAGATTTGGTACTTGGATATGGAACTGGCACATTTCTGAGATGCTCTCGTCTCTGCCAGACCTGCCAACATTTGCTGTCTGGTTGCTGACAGATTGCATAGAGACCTGAGTTTTTAATCCATTTGCAGCAGCTGGCATTGATTTAGTGTCGGTCATTTTACCGACATGTTCTCATATTTTTTTCAGCATAGCTGACCTTTTCTAGCTTTACTGGTCATTCCTTTATGTATGAGGCCTTTTCAGAAGGCAATTTTTCATCATTCACTGTTGTATTTGTATAGCATGAAGTTGCTGTTCAGAAACAGAATTATATTGTATTGTCTATCCAAGAGATTTCCATACTGAGAATCATCATGCTTTTAGTGATGCACATTTATCTTAGGACCCACAAATAAGTAGTATAGATGAAAGAGAAATATAAAAAGCCAGATTTTGCTTTGGAAGCAAAACTAGAAATCTCAGACTGTATGTCTGAGATTGTCTGGGTTTTTTTTTTTGTCTGTGTGTCTGTTTTTTTCCAGTCTGCATGTCCCAATTTTAAATTTGTAGTTCATTGTCCTTCATGGTAGATTTTTAGTAGAAACCCTTTAAGTTCCATCTCTGTGCTTAACATGCAGTACAACTGTGAAAAGTGATTATAAGAGAGACAGAGAGTTTGTTCAACTAGTGGTCCTTTCATGTGCTCAGCTACGTATCTGCTGACTTGGATCGTAGAAGTAAGATTTTGCTGCATTTATTCTGCCAAAAACAATGCAGAGACAGCGTTACTGGAATAAATTGGATTCTGGTGCTTCTTGCACATCAACAATTTAAGTGTTGCTTTTGAGTCTCAATCAATTATGCTTTAGCTCTGAAGACTGAGAGGATTGCTTGTATATGAGTGAGGTCCTTGTTTGTGCACCCATTGCACTGTTAGAGGGAGCCTGCACCCTCTTTTGGGGATGCAGTCTGCTTTATGCATGACAGAGGTGCCGAAGTTAGGGTGGATGCAGCTTAAAAAGCAGAGTTTACAAAGCTGGCCACCTGGAAAATACTTTTTTTTCTACTTAATAATATCAATTATTTGCTGTGAAATATTAAAATAAATGAGAATATGGGTATAGAAATCTACAAAGCCAGTTTTTTTTAGCCCTCTCACAATAGAGGCTGGCTTAATAGTAGCTCAAGTAGTAGTATATTCCCCTTTAGCTAAATATCTTTGAAACATCAGAAGAATCATTCAGGTTTTGCCACGCAGCCAAGGAAAAACACCTTTACTTTACTGTGGGCCAGGAAGGTTCCTGGTTGGACTTCAGTCTCTGTCTCTCTTCCTCCCTCTCCTTCTCTCTTTTTTCTCCTCCCTCCATCCCTCCTTTCCTCTGTTACAGTATTTAATAGAATGACCTTACTTGAGTGATGAACACTGTGAGCTATTCTAGGTATTAAGATTGCTTTAGATTGCTTTAGATTATCTGTAATCATGGCTAATCCCAATCTGAGACACTGTAGTTTACTACCCTGATGTTAAACATGTGGGGCATGATTTTACATCTGTTGATCATGCCAGATAACTGGTAGCTAGATAGAAAGATAATGAGGTTTAAACTTCACAAGTAGATAAAAGAATAGAAAATGTCACATATAGCCTCCTGGAAAATATCTTCAATTTTATATTAATCTTTAATATATTTTATCTTCAGAAGGAGTTTGAGTTTGGTGTCTTATATGCGGTAACATCCTACTGATTCGTGTTTTAACAATATAAAGTGATTTTTGTGGGCAGTGAGAAATGAATGGAGTAATGGGTAAGGAGACTCTATACTGAGCCCTTAGCTGTTTTATTTATAGACCTTCCGTGAAAAAAATATATGTCATAGATGGGCCTCAGTGAATTAAACTTAATGAAATAACTGTCAACAAAGCATATTTGAGTTAATAACAATCCTTTCATATGGTGACATGAATATGTGCTAGGTTATTTCTCAGCATATTTTTTATCAACACTTCAGTGACCAGAAATGTACTTCTAAAAGATTGAATTGATACTTGGGCACATAGGATATTCTGTATTAGAAAGAATATAAATTAATATATCGTGATTTAAAATGTTTGGGAGATACTGTCACCAAATCCTACAGTAAAGAGCCATCTGTGGTGTATTTGCTCAAGCCAAAGCTCTAGGTATGTATTGCACAAAAGCAAATATAGGCAATAACTCAAATTCAGCAGTAGTTAATTAAGCTTTCAGTGTTTTGGCTCACATCTACTTCTCAAGTGGGTATATAAATTATCTTTACTATGGAGCTACCCTGGGTTATTATCTGTATGTTGCTTTTTTATGGCCATTGCCACAAACAAAATAAATTAGGATACTAATGCCAGAAAATTCTACAGAGTGCAAGTAATTCAAAGCAAAAAGGCTCTTGCTTTGATTCATAACTGTCTCCTTTACTATTTGTGTTTTCTTTTGCAGGGAGGGTAAGGGAATGTCACATATATTTTGGGACTCTTATATTGGTAAAACATGCATTCATTAAATCTATTTAGCATCTGCATGTCCTATATAAATATACTATAGAAGAACTTTACTAATACTAGTTAAATCTAAATAAAATGAATTTGCAAATGTCATCTTTCTGGAAATGGAATTAAAATCACATTGTCTGGGTGTTTAGTGTCTTTAAAACAAGAATAATTTCTCTGTCCATTATAGAGTCTCTTCGCTACTTTTGGTGCCCATATGCTCAAGATTATATGTTAGTTTAATTTATTGTGTTTTCCTTCATGTTTGAAGCATATTTATCTAAAATCAAATGAAACTGGAGACAGACTAGGCATATTTTCAAAATGTGTATCTTCTCATTCTGAGTAAAGCCAGCGTCCCCCAGGTTAATAATGAGAAAAGTGCTTTCTGCAGTCCTTGACTTCAAGTTCCCTTTTGATGACCTTCATCATTATACAAATTGACTAGGTCTTATATATGTTTTCTCTCAATTTTTAACTACATCTTTTATTTTATTTATTTAGAGCATATATTTTGCTTTTTTAAAAAAATAAGCCCTTAGAGTTAGTCGGAGGTTAGGAAATAGACAAATATAAAAATCTTAAACTTGTATTAATGCTTGCTTCACATATACCTTTCTTGCCTATAAGTAGTATACTAATTTTCATTATACAATTCATATTTAATTAAAAAAAAATCCTTAATAAAATTCAATTTCTTTACTAATCTAGTGTATCACCTTAATTTCAAACCGAGTTACAGATAAGAGGATATATTTGATGAAAATCTGAAAAAGGAACTCTCTGACTTCTTGAGTATCTTAAATCCCAGTCTTTGGGATGAGTAATCCCTTTTTCACCTGAAAGTCCTCGACACTTAACAAATGCATATACTAAAATCAAAGCAAAAGGTATTAATCATGTAAAATATTTTCTGTATCTGGGAGTAAATTTGTTCAACAATCGTATATTGATATTCGTGTTTAGACCATGGGGGTACAAAGAAGAAACATTTGGGAAAAGATTTAGAACATTTAAATCTGGTGTGTATTACAAGGGATGCCTTCCATTGCAAAACAGAACTTCTGTACATGCTCTTAACTGTTCTTCCCACTGCTCTCAGAAATACCATCTTCCCTCCTCGTCTTAGGAAAAAGAAGCATCTCAAATTCATTTCAGTACTTCCTTGCAGCTAACCAGAAGAAAGGGCATCCAGTAGTGACTCAAGACTGAGTAAGCAGTAGTTCTACAGTCTTGAAGTCAATAATATACCCATGCTTTTGATCTAACACAGAGCTATAGGTTTCCAACTCTTGGGCAAAACCACCAAAAAATCATATTTGGCAGAGCTCAACATCTCTTTTCCTTTGAAGATCCCTAGTCTCTTGTCTCTCAATGAATCTGAAAAACCTTAATACCTGAGTAGTAAGGTTACTGGAGCAGCTGTTTGTAAGTGGTTATGGTAATGCCCAGTGGAATGAAGGGAAAGCACCAATACAGACATATTACAGCATTGCCAGGAAAGCCTAGAGAAGATACAAAGCTAAAGTCTTCTGTGAAACACAGCAGAGAGCAAAAAAATCCTGCAGGAGTGAGTAGCTGACGCCCATAAAGATGACTTTATTCTATGGAAAACATAGGAGCAATCAAGCTGTCTTTGTAGAACTTGTTACTGCAGAGGATGAGAAGAGTAGCTACTTTCCTTCACAGTAGTCTTTGACATAAGTATTGCCTTATTAGCAAGATATGTATTGTCTTATGTCAAACCCTCCTTATACTGTAAAAGCAAAGCAGTCAATTTGCTGTCAGCTCTGAACTGTACAGGACAAGAAATTGTTAGAATCATAGATGTTCCAGAGTATAAAAATATGGTAGTTGATAATGTTCTTTTCAGTTTTCACTTCAGAAGATGAATCATCTTGAAGGGGAGGAGGATCATAACAGACTACATTTCCCTTAAGTGTTAAGGAACGTGTGAAAAAAGCACATAATAACAGTTACTGTACAAAGATGCTAAGCTTTAGAGTCCTGCAGTTATTACTGATTCTCATGACATGTGAAGATGTCATGGTATAAGTCAATGCTGCATGGCAATTATCTTTCAGTAACAACTGTCAAAGTTCCTCTGGCGCCAAAGTCTTAATGGGAATAACTGGAGAGGAAGCTGGAGGCATTTTTTTTTACTGAGACTTATCAAGGTATACTTAAAAATGTTGTTGCCCAACTTTAGTTCACAAAACAGGCCTGCCATGATTTGACCTGTGTTCCCTGAGACTAAAACTACCTACATTTATCTTGACTACTAACAGATCAAATGGTTGTGAAGTAGTAGACACAGATGTGCTATCATCTCCTTAATACCCTGAATAAATGAAAGTGGCTGTTGGTAAGAGGAACTTAATTATTTGAAAGATCCAACAAATAGAAAGTACTAAAATGTGTTCCTTTTCTTGATATCTTTATATAGAGAGCATGAAATGTATGCATGTTGGAAATCTGATAATCAATCCCATGTGTTCTCTAGCATTATACATATGTGGTTGAAAAAGCTAGCATTTGCTGAAATATTTTGTTTTCCCTTGAAGTATGCATGTTTGTATTTTGTTGCATATTTTATGTATACATATGTGTGTGTGTGTGCCTGTGTGCATATGTATGTGTATTTATTTTTTTTCCTTCATGCCTACTCTTGCTACGTGGGACTGTTTTCTATATCCCGGATTTCCATGCCTGGAGAGCTACACTATAATTTTGGGTGGGCAGGGTGCATCTTTATTTTCACTGCTATATTTTTGTTGTTCAATTGCAAAATTTAGAATATGTGGCTAAGGGGAAAAGAAGAGTGTTTTAATGAGAATGGTTTCTTCATTCTTGTGAAGATCACCTGGGCCTGCAAGTCTGAAATAACAAGCTAAAGTGGCTTACATGACTCAGAAGACTCTGAGTCTTCTCTAAAGAATGTTTGTTAAAATGCAGGCATTCTGGGAAGTATTTCCTATCCAGAGTTGTATAAACTAAATATAGTTTCTCTTAAAGAATTTTATAACAAAGATGCAATCTCCAAAAATGTTCAGTTACTTTTTCATAGTAATGTCAGAAAAGAGATTAAGAAAAAATTGAAATTAGTTTGGCATAATATCAAAACATGAGGATGTTACAAAATATGTTAGTTTTAGTTGCTGTCTGACATAAATGGGCCCTATTGAATAAAATAAATGTATGCTCTCTTCAGAAGACTTTCTTTTTTTTCTCTAGTAGCAGCCACAATAAATGATGTTGCTTTCTATATTATTTTTAGTAGCTAATGTTTTTACAACAGCCTCTCTCTCATATAATAGAAAGACAAATTTATAATACAGAATTTGTTTCCCCTGGTTCTTGGTATAACACAGTCAAGATATTGTGGTAAGCCAGGGTAAACTGAAAATCTTTAGGGTAATAAAATATATCATGATATACTGAGTGTCCATGAAAGATTTTGTGGAACTTGCATTCAAAATAGGCAGAGCATCCAGGGATCCAAATTTAAAAGTCAAAGAGAATTAGGGAAAAAAAAGTAAGCATATAGTGATACCAACCAAAGATGCACAGAGATTTCATCCTGCTGATGCCAGTTCAGGGAAAGTGAGAACTCAGGGCGTGTGGTATTCTAGCTAATCCTCTTCAGATGTTCCCAAAGTTTAGAAAGCAGAGGATTGACCATCTTCCTGCTAATATGGAATGGGCTGGTATAAATTAGAAAAAATAACATGCTTCCTGGAAAGACTCCATAAACCACATTTCATAGAGATCAGGGCACATCGAATGATAGACCTGATGAAGAGAAGCACTGTATAAAATATTAACTAGAAATATGTTCTCTGCAGGTCAGTTGCTGGAGTGGTAGATGGGAAGAAAGAGGCAGGTTGAAATACAGGTTTATTGCTGGCATATGAAACTGCAGGTTCTAAGACAAGATGTAATTTATTACCTGAGCTGTCCTTATTACTGCACATCAGATTAATAGAAATCAAACACGTCAAGTGCTTATGAATGCAGTTAAGAATTTTTTGGATGAGGTCATGTTCTACGTAAAATTGTGATGGGGTATATGTATATATATACACACATATGTATATATAATATGCATATTTACGTATGTATATACGTATATATGTGTGTATATATATGTGAATATTTTGGAAGACTTTGAGTATGATATTTAAAAAGTGCTCTAAAAATGTAATGAAGTACAGTTACTGAAAATATGTTATTCCTTTTATAAATCAAATCTACTTTTAGCCTGTTTAAATTATACTGTAATCTGTATTCCCATATGGGGCAATTCATGCATCAATTTCAGAACTTTGGGAATTGTTTTTGAAATGTCCTTCCTTACACTGCATTTCTGGGACTAACAGCAACATAATCCTATATGGTTAGCAATGAATTTTCAGACTTTGTTTTTAGTGTGTTGCTGATAGTTCAGTTCACATAGATACAAAATTCAGCTACTTGAAAAAAAAATCAAAAATAGGTAAGACATAGAAAATAAATGGAAGCTTTGGAAAAAAAAACTGGAAGAATGTGTGAAAATAAGTTTTTCTATTTATTTAATTATTTATTTCTATTTCAAGCTTGACTGTGCTCATTTACAAAGGAAAAATGAAGCATACATTTCTACTGATGAAAATCAATCCATTGAGATCTATGAAACACAAGGTTATATGTGTTTTGGCTTAGGAAATCCATGAACTTGAAAGTTTTGGAGTGTGGGAGAATATATTTTTCCTCTTATACTAAGATTTAGGCATCCACTTTTTAAGAGAGAAAGTGGGTCTTTACTCTGATCCAGGCAGATATCAATAGTAATTTACTTTACAGTATCCTCATTTTGATCTGCAATCTTAGATAATGAAAGCAAAGATAAAATACATTAGATGAAACACAAGACAACTAAAAGAGTAAGATATGAATTCTCAGGCCGCTTATTTTGTATTCTTCTTGTACTACTTTAAGGCTTTTGGTGGAGGTCTTTTTGCTCTGCTTCTATGGCAAAACCAAGCAAGCAAGAAAGAGAGAGAAAGACAGAAGGAAAGAGAGAAAGAGAGAAAGAAAGGGGGAAGGAAAGAGAAAAAGACAGACAGAAGGAAGGAAAGAAAGAGAAAAAAGAGACAGAGAAAGAGAGAGAGAGAGAGAGAAAGAAAGAGAAAGAAAGAGAGAAAGGGAGAGAATCAGCTTGACTTTGTGTTTTGTTACCCCATCCAAAACAAAGGAAGCTTTTTATTTCTTCAGGCTGCATTATGGGTGCCCAGAGCCTCAGCACTTGCGTTTGGGAAGGTGCCCAACATGATCATTGGTAGCATCATGGCAGGAAGAGCCAAGGCTAGGCACAGCCTGGGGGCCTCTTCTTGCCCTCCCTTTCCCTCGGAGTGGGATCTGTGGCTGCGCTGTGGAGCAGGGCCACGGATGATGAAGCAGGGCCAATCTCCCCCAGAGAACAGTTGGAGCCTCCAAAGAGCTCCTTCAGCTAAAACGAATTACACAGAATACCTATTGTCCTTTTGAGGGACAACTCTAAAATGTCCTGTACATGTGCCCCTTTGCCATAATTCCACTGTGAATTTGCCGCAGCTGTTACATTTCCTTTTTTTTTCTAGTGAATGAGGATATTGATAGTGCAAACACATTGAAGTATAGGGTCACAGTAGAAAATGCTTTTCATGACTATGCACTTTGCTATTTGGGAGTTAAAAGGAATGATGCTGTTCAGCTTCATCTGTTGGTCAAGCAAAAATCCTTGTCCTTTACACAATTTGATGTTGTGATTAGCGTTGAGCTTTAGCTGCTCAATGCGTCATTGTCTATACATGGAAATACGGTAGATGCAAAGTACATTACATTTTTTGACAGCTGGTATGTTGTCAGGAGTATCACACAGTACAAGTATGACTAGTAGATATTTGACTCATTCTTTGCTGACTCTCTTGTTGACATCTTGTTGACTGATGGACCAGAGTTATTTATTGTTCTGCTTGAGAAGTTACAGAAATGCCCTGAAATAGCTAATCGTTCTCTGAAAAAGCTAATCATTCTCAGCTGACAGAAACTAGCAAAATTGAAGCTGGTCTTTAACTCAAAATACATACAAGCAAACTACAAATACTTAGTATTTTTCTCTCAAGATATGCCAAAAAAAAAAAAAAAAGGCTTTGTAGCGTGCTATATAATTCAGTAATTTAAACCAGAGGGGAACTCTATTGTATTTTAATCACTAAACAGGCAAATTCTGTAGTACCCTCTGCAGAGTGAAGACGGTGTATTTTCCTCTCTAGCAAGGAGATATCTTGCTGGAAGGAAGTGGAAATGTTGTGTGTTTCATTTTAAATTTAATTTGGAAAGGATAAGGCCAAGGGACCACAGAAACACAGAAAAAAAAAAAAAAAACTCTCTGATGTCAGTTCTTATTATGTTGCTAGAGAAATCCCAGCTGCCAAGAGCTGAGGTCTGCCTGTGCCTAGTGCTCAGCTGTCTTGAATGTAGGCGCTCCTGATGATGGGGAGCTGGATTTAAAGTGAGACATTGAGAAGATAGCATGAATGTCAGTTGGAGGCAAGACAGGGAGGAGTTGATGGGAAATTGTATTCAGTTTTCATAGTTAAATGACAACCTAAGGGCACAAGTCAACATTTTCAATTAATTTGAGATAGTTTTAAATTTTTTCAATGCTTTCTCCATGACAGGTATTTAGCCATTATTGGTAGGCTGGTGTCTTTTATAGTTTGTATTGAATTCAGACACAGAACACATATTGATAATGATCTACATGGCATTTCTTTCTCACATTTTCCAGTTAAAATCTGTCTCTTTGTCTTTATACTTATATCACTGCAATACTGAATGATTCATTGAGTATAGGGAGTGGTGAGGTTATAGTAGCTGTAGATTGAAAGTGGGTGCTGGTCAAAACATAACTAGTAGTTGTCAAGAAAGTGGACTGAGAATTGATTTCTGTGAAAAAACACCCAAGGAAAGCTCTTCCTACGGGCAGAGATAGTCAGAAGAGGATTGCTGCACAGAATGCAGCCACCAACCTTCATAAGAGCGTGGCGTGAACATGGTGTATTGCAATACGAATTGGCCTGCATTAACTGAAAGGTTTTGTTGCCAAGGATGAATGAACTTCAAACCTTTACCCTAAATTATATTTAGAAATCCAGATCTGAAAAGTATGCAGGATCATTTCTGTCTCAACACATTGGTCGTAATCACTCAGAAATAAAGATCTTCCCTTCAGATGTTGCTGGATGTGGCAAGATCTGCCTGCTGGTGTGGTTCAGCAGAAATATTTTACATTACTATGCAGACTTTTAGCTCTCAAACATATAGAGACTCACCAAAGGAACTCTGCACAGTGTCCTAGAAATTGCCAGCCTGCTATAATCCTGGCAGAAGATAGTTTTTATTGTTTTATTCTAGATGAAATTGCATCAGATCCAAGCCACACATATGGTAGAATATGCCAGCTCAGTCTTTTATCAATTACATCAGTGTACTGTCAAGAAAATTGATTTCTCTCTAACGAAGACATTGGAGATAGAGAGGAAGACAGTAATACTGTTTTCAATTAACAAGGTCCAGATGTTCACACGCTTTAGAGGCGCCTTTTAAACTCATTCCGGCTTTGCCTTGGAAAACATAATCAGTGGGTTGTACTTCAGGAAATCCTTTCCTCCTTCTGGAGACTGAGGTTGGATTGCATGGATTTGTTCCCAGTTTTGCATCTCAGAAGATTTCTTAGTTGTTGATATGTATTCAACTTAGCTCTATAATTTCTATCACTGTGCACATTTAAAATGCATCTTGCATGATTATTTGCATGATTATTTTATTTACTCCTTGTAATAGCAGTCATTCTCTTTTTTTTTTTTTTTTTGGTGGAGGGGAAAGAATTCATAGGTATGTTGACAATGAATGTCTCTTCCTTTTGGCATTTTCACACCTTTATCTTTTGGAGTAAAACCTTTAGAACAAGAATGGGAAAAGAGTGGTGAATTCATGTGTTTCTGTTCATTTTGTACATCAAAATGTGTTTTCTGGGGAAATATTTTTATATATTTCACCAGAGTACTTTCACAAGAGCAACAGTCCCAGATTTCCTTCTCTATATTGGCATGCATTAGGTTTGATCTACAAATTCCATTCTTTTTTCTCTTTCTTTCTCTCTCTCTATAAAATATATTTCCATATGTATCAGGGGGACATATATCTCTAGGAGACTTGATCATATTGGTAGTATATGGTATATAAATTAGTAGTTTACTGATACAGTGCTGTATAAAGCCCTTTTTCTATATCATGGACTTTTATAGTTTGTTTCTGTGCTGTAGATTTAGGCCTGTCTAGAAAAAAAAACAAACATTTACTTACAGGAATGGGAAAAAAATCCAATACAGCTATATCATTACCTTAATTTTGGGCTGTCTTTTATACACTTTAAGACACTAAAACAGAAAATTGCACAAATTCTTAGGTTAATGTTTTTCAAAATTATGCAGAACAAAAAAGTGCTTTTAATGGTCTGATGTTTTAAAATGGAAGCTTTCTTTTATGCTTTACTGTAAAATATCCTTCTTGTTCCATATCCAAATGAGACGGAAGCTAAGCTATAACTTGCTGTGCATTTGTACAAGAGAAAACAGGCATGCTATAGTTGACTGATCCTTATTTCTTGGTGTATGCTTTTCTGAAATCACAGTGGGGAGACTGATCTCTCCAGACAAAGCTGTTGGGATTCACAACCAGGTGGCTGCAGAGGATTTTTAACCAACCAAAACGGCTAGCAACTTGTTTTACATTCAACTCAAATGTTAAACTGAGGGCAGATCCATTGCTTGGCTTACTCAGGCATTATTTTTCTGGAGAGGACAGAGGAGAGGCTTGTAAAATTTGGTGCAAGGCTAGTCTAATAAATTTCTGGGTTTGCTGTATCTTGTGAGTGAACAAGGTATTGAATGTGGGCTTTCAAGCGATATTTATGCACTTATCTACATTTATCAAGCACATGAATCCCGTCTAAACTAAATAGCCAACAGCTGTTGCATTAGTGTTGTGATCAAAAACTTTTGAGCGTCTTTGCAGAAGCACTATACAATTTTATATTTAAAATGCTAATATAGAGATACCAGAAGGTACCTTTGTGAAGGTGTCATTCAGTGAATTTTTTACACAATGAATCTCAAGTCAGACAGCTTTTTTGCTAGGAATTTTGTGTCAGTTGTGCAATAAAACAATGTTTTAATTGACAGTTTGAGTGGCTGGAATTGCAGAGACGTTCTGGGATGAAGTGGCTGCCTTGCATTTTATTATGTAACTAGAACTTTTCAGCAAAGTGACAGCTTTTTTTTACCAGGTACATTGCTGATTAGCACAAAGCTGCAGTAATTGCTCTGGCAATACAAAAGATGTGAAATACAAAGCTGGAAGTTCCTTTAGCAGATTGTGCTCATGATGAAAAATATTAGATGTCTATTGTAACTTTGAGATAAGGAAATAATTGTAGCCAAGAATTTAACTTTAATATATGTGTGATGAAAAAAAAAAAAAAGATGTATTCTCTCTTAAAATTAGGAATCAAATGTGTATATATGATATACACACACACATGTGCATAAATATATACACACATAAACACACACACACATTGTGTATATATATATATATATGTACACAAATGCAAATCTGTATTCTAAATGCGAGTGATTCTAGATACTTTGCCTTTATTTTTAAGTAATGCTTAATCTATAGGCCTTTTATGGTTTGCTAGCCTTGGCAATGCTCTAAGTCTGGAATTGTGGCCAATTTTGATGTCTTGGAAGCTTAAATATTGCTCTTCTACGTAGTAAAAATAATGGCTTGAATTTTATATGTTAGTGTTGAAGGCAAGCCAATCTTTTGTCTTTCAGGAATAATAGCCTTCAAAATGAGCTGGAAAGTACTACTGCCTCGAGGTGCAAATGAAAGTCACTGATTTTAGTTAGATTGGGACACTCCTTAGCTTCTCATGGCTATGCATGCAGTGAAGAACAGGCTCTTGCTTGTCATTTAACGTTACTTAAAACTGCTCTGATCAGATTTCTGCTATCAGAGTATTAATCATGATTTTTTTTCAGGAAAATGAATAATGAGGCTGCTCAGGTATTGCCTGAAGTAACAACTCTACTTATGTATATATATGTACTCTTTCAATTTTAGTCAGAAGCAAGATTGCTTTTTGTTTTTAAAAAAACTTTGCATGTTTGCAGGCTCTAAATACTGAAAAAAAGTAAGAACCTTGCTAGAATAAGGAAGAAAAACTAATTTATTCCTGCAGTTTAGGTATGAAAATCACATGCGCTGAAGTTTGGCATCTCTTGTACTCCACTATATAGGACCTCCCAGACTATTTATGTTTAAAATATGAAACAAATAGTGCAAGACTAAAATAATTTTCTGTAACTATTGGAGTTCTTAAGCTCCTGCTTACGCTTACTGTTTAGGATAAGAGAAAATGTACCCTTCTGATGGTGAATTTTTGTGACTCTGTCTATGTCAGAAACTAGTGCTTGTTCATTGTCAGGAAGTGAGAATGGCCTGGCCATCCCTGTTTGTAAAACTTGAAATTTCTGACCAAGACTATTAGGGAGTAGGATTACAGTCTGCACAGGTAGGAGGGCATAGCTATTGTGCCAGGTCTGACTGCAACATCACAGGAAGAAAGGAAGACCAGCTCCCTAGCTGGTGTCGAGTTGGTTTAGGTTTAATGGCTGCAGTAGAAAGCACTGATTTACACAGATTCTGCCTGTTGCATGAATACCTGAGGCATTTCCCTGGTTGCCGTCAATATTACTATAGATGTAATACGGCCATTCTGATACTTTCACATGTATTAATCAAATTTTCTGACACTTCTGCTCATTAAAAATTGAGGTAAAAGAAGAAGGAAAATCAAAACCGTGAAGTGCTGCCAAAAGGCATGTACTGTACATACAGAGCACTGTTGAACAGGAGCTGAACAGAGGCTGAGCCGCTGATGGCTCTCTTGAGGCTACCTCTTCCACCCTCACCAACTGCTTGGATTTAATTACAGTGATTGAATTGTTTTGCCATTTCTCTCCTCTCTGGCTGGTCTTCCTATTTACACTTATCTGTTCAAATCAGATTAGCAGAAAGCATGTATTATTTTTCCTTTTAGCCCCAGTGGGCTTCTCAAACTCCTTGCTGTCTCGGCTTCCTCTGCTTTCTGTAGAATGAACAGCTTCCCAATTCATTCTTGGCAGTTGAACTCACGCCAGGAACATAATCCTGAGCAATTTCTTCCCTCAGTCTTGCTTTACAAGCAAAGAGTTCAGAGATTTACTGCTCTGTTTTGTTCTGGACACGCTGCTACGGTATGAAGGATCAGGTCAGCACTTGGGGAGGAAGCCCAGTGCAAAACTGACAAAGTACGGAAAAAAGGGGGCTAGCTTCAAAGCTAATGCTTTAGCCCTCAAATTAAAGTGAGATATTAAACCAGGATTTATAGGAGTACTGTCTTCATGCCCATGGGAGTATTGTTTGTATGCCCTTACATGTAAATACCTTTGGACAGACTAAGTTATCAAATTTATGCAAGTGCTATATTAGCTTTGAACAGATAGCAATAATGGACCCTTAAAAATTGGTTCGAGCTCCTAAGATGAAAAAGGGATTACCACCAACCCTTGTAAGCAGTTTTCTCATTCCAAATGAAACAGACTTTTCAGGTGCGGCAGTAGTTGTTAGGAAAGTATCTGTCACCTTCTCATCAGTTTGCCTGAGCTTTTGCTGACCAGCACTGTGTCACTATTTTCCTCTTCCCCGTTACAGCTTGTCACTGCTGCTAGAGCTATACCATCTGTAAACAGGAGCTGATAGGTATTGCTTGTGTCCATTGATGGTTATAAAATCCTAATATCCAAATAACGCCAAGAGCTATCATCCTTCTTCAGGCTGACATCTTCACATGTATGGTACTTCAGAAAATTGCTATAAAATCTGCTTGTTTCCTAGGGATGCCAATCGTTCGGTGTCACCTTCCTGAGCTGTCTTCTAGTCAGAAATGGGTAGAGTTTAGGCTTATCCTTTGTGTTCATGTGTGATACCAAGTTCAGTGACCCAGCTGCCAGGGTTATACTGGTAATTCCTATCTGCAAGAGCATTCACTGCAGTGTCACATCCGTGCTGGGGCTGGGAACACGATGAAAAGGATCCATTCAGTGCCAAAAACTCATGAGTGAACGTCAGTACCCTGCATATATGCAAGAGAAATACCTATTTCTTATTTGAGTTTTCTCTTTTACTTTTTCTTGAAGAAACTTGATATGCAGTAATTGCAAGCTGTGGTCTGCTGAATTTTATTAGATATTTCTCAATGCCTGTTAATTTTTATTGTTCCCAGATTCATTTATTACCAGGCTTAGTGGAACCTGTTTCCTTGCTTTTAGCATCTAATGGCAGAAAGTATGTGCTAAATTATTTGTAGCCACTGTCAGTCTGCTGTCACCATTGTTCTTGCAATTTTAACAGATATGCTCTTTAGGTTACTGGTGCTGGTATGTGTGTACTGGTGGTCAATACCTTTTTCTTGTTGTCAACAACACAACCTGCAGATACTCTGAGTTTGATCGTGGAAAACAGTCAGCTTTGGATTACACAGGTCATGAGAAATTGACTTGAAAATAATTTAATTGTGGGTATTTCCATTTACTTGTGACAATTAGAAAAGAATATTCTGGCCAAAATAGGGTTAAAAAAATTAAAATAAGTTTGAATTTCTAACACTTTATGTAAATATATATATAAATATACATTATACATATATATTTATACCTATATATATACATATATATACATACATATAATTTCTATACATAAAGTATTAGAAATTCAAATATATATTTCAATACACATATATACACATGAGTAAAAATATATAAAATAAAGAAAAATAAAAAGAATATGAACATGGTTCGATATTACACAATTTCCATAGTTTGGGAAAAGCTAATAAAATCCCCAAAGTGGATTATCTTCTGATTTTAGTGTGCATGATATGAGTAAACAACTGGGCATAATGCGCAGAATTTAGTTCAGATGTTAATGACTGTTTTTGCTTGAGTTCAGAATTGGATCCCAGAGATATGTCAGCTGCACACTTTTTAATAGATTTTTTCAATCCTTTTTAAATTTAAGGCTATTATGATTGCACCTCGTAATCCCAAACAATTTGTTGTTGTCTGTGACAGTGCACATATAGTGTGATTTGTATCAATGTTTTCATTATTATCCTGACAGTCAGAGCCTGTATGACTAATCTAATCTGATATAATACATATGCTGTACAGTCTATGACCTTTAGGAAAATAAGAACTTAATATATTAATAGTAATTATCATTGTAGCTGAGATCAAAAGATGGAAATTAAACTATTATTTGTTTGCTAAGACTGCCCAGTAATTGATGCTTATGGTGAAGGTAAAACTGCTGTGATACACAACTAATTATTTAATGAAACTATGTGGGAAGATGAAACTACTGTTTTATGTATATAGGCTTGTCATATCACTTTCTAACAATTTACTTTATGCCATCTCCTTGACAAGACTGCATAAACAGATATTAATGTGATCATTACCTGTGTAATTGTGTTTTCCTAGAAAAAGTCTGATTTTAGAAATCAACCATTCATCAGAGCCAAGTACCCATTTGGGAAAAATGAGTAGCTAAACAGCACATCTTCCACAGTTTCAAAACATGAAAAATAAAAATAAAATTAAAAATTAGCGTTGTCAATATTCCTGTGATTACATTATGTTCACAAACAGAGTATTACAGTTATTTTTAAAAGAACTTTGAATGTTAATAGAGAATTCAATGTAACTTTTTTTGTTGACTATTAAAGGATAAATGTATAATATTTGTTAAGCAGAATGTCAAGTGAGTGTTGGTCTTGGAAGTTTTTTGTTTGTTGTTTGGCTTTCTTTAGTTATGAGCGTGCAAATATGCATTAACAGAATTTGTTACTTTTTCATAGCTATAAAGTATCTCTACAGATCTATGCACGGATTCATTCTGTCAAAAGTGCCCTATTAGTAGCCTGTGTTCAGAGTAAGTAGTTAGTTACCCAGAATAGGTGATTTTGTTAGTCCTCTCTTATTGGATTATCTTATTTTTTTATTGGAATTAGGAACTTATCTTGATTTAAGATGTGTTTATTTTTTCTGGGCTTTTTTGCCGCTATTATATTTAAAGTAGATGCAGAAAGACCCTGTAGTCATTAGACTACAGACCCTGTAGTCATTAGACTAAAGATCCTGTAGTCATTAAACAAGGACTCTTCTAAAGACTGAGATTTATTTTTTTTCTTTCCCTTCCTTCTGGGTGAATCCACCTCTGGGTGGATGTGAACAGGCTTTAAAAAATGTACAATACTAAGAATATAATTAAACTCTAGATGTTCCCGCATCTCCTAAGATCGGTGGTTTGTAATGTAGCTTGCCAGGAAAAACAGGTTCATTGCTTCATTCCTGGAGGTGTTAAAACGGGCTGGGAACTTCACCACTAGATAAAGAGGACAGCAAAACCAAACTGTCTCCCCAGCTAAACAGAACTCTCCCACTGGCTGGTAGCTCCTATGGGCTGCTCCTCCTAGGCTGCCTATATCCTGCTCTGGTCTAGGCTACTAGATGCTCTTTCTGTCCCTAGACAGTGAGGAAGTCTATTATAAAAAGTTTATCTTAAAAAAAGCACAACTAGTTTGCCTTAAAAATGAGCGTGGATTTTAAAATACCTTTAAATTTAATGCTACGATGTGTATGGTATGACTAAATAGTCCTTCTAACCATCAACTTCCCTACTCCTAATGGGTTTCGCATTATAGAATAATAAAAGTAAAAAGCAGCTAAAGCCTGGATTGGCATTTTAAAGAATCCACATTTTCTTTTAATTTCCAAATGCAGTTTAGTGGACCTGAAATGAGTGTTACTAAGCTAACATAATAAGATGATGGTTATTATGTGATGCTTTATGTATATCCAGCCTCTCTCTGTTAGTCTTTTGTGTTAAAACATTCTGTTACATGAGAAGTGTGAAGTACCACAGGGAACTGGTTATTAAGAAAGTGTGTCGTTTATATTCGTAGAGCTTTTAAAGAGATATAGGCAGTAAAGAATTCTTTGTATGGTTCTCAAGAAGTCAAGAATATGGGTTATTCATCCTTCTTTTTAAAGAGTGTGTGCTTACTGGGACAAGAGTATTTAGTGTATTTATAACATTTAAACATATATTTGGTGGCTGAGGACTTTTTCTACTCTCCTCACTGCCTTTTTTAATAGTTGTTTTTATTTCTGAATTTCTTCCTCAAAGCGTCTTCAATCCATTTTATTGCTGTCGTTGGCTGAAGAAGGACTCTTATAAGGTATTGGAATGAAGACTTATCAGACTGAACATATTCATTATATTATAAATAGCTTATTTCCTATTTCTCATGCAACTCTATCAATTTATGGAAAAGTAGTAACGTTTCCAAAATTTTTTTATACTCCCTTCAAAAAGACACTCAATTTTTAAAATAACTTTGCTTGACAATGCGGATAGAAGCTGGAATTGCTAAACTCTGGAAGAGATGATGCTTTTAATCATGGAATTAAACACTGACCAAAGATGAAGGAGAGCTGGATCCAATTTCCTCCTCAGTATGAGGATGTACCAGCTCTTTTAGGTCTCAGAATAGGTTTTGCATACAAAGCTTTATGGGTGGTCTTGGGAAAAACTCCTTGCTTCTATTAGCAAAACTATTCGGTTTTCCTTTGGCTGTGAAATACTGCTTCATTTTGCGGGTTGAAGTTTGAGAATAATCAGCAGGCTGACTAGGACGTGTACCTCATCTTTTAGTTTCAGTACTTGTTTTCATCACACAGGACAGACCAACATCAGTGAGAGTTAGCATCTAAAACAGAATAATGTTGTAACACTGCAGTTGAGTTGCTACCTTGATTCATCTTTCTTCAGAAATCGTATCTAACTCACTGGCTTAGCTGGGAAGTACATGAAAAGCATCTTAGGTATGGTTTGGTGTCAGGGCTATTGGAGCTACATGGTAGTGTGACAGAAATGCATTCCATGATGAAACAGTCTTAAGAAAAAGACTTAAGGATTGGAAGTGTTGGAAGTCAAGGTGTAACTTGCCTCACTCGGGAGGTGAAAAACATTCAGGGTTGATTATAGTTTACATAAGTTTAAGGAGATCTTCTGGTGTTTTTTCCACTCTTAATGCTAAATTTTGATAGTCTCTAAAGAATGATTTAATGATGCATATCAGAACTCTTATTTATTATCTGTTCAGTGGTCTAAATCTTTCTGTATCAGGCCATATCCTTTCTTGTTTACTTTTCTTATGGTTTCCTGGATGTACTGTCTGATGTTTCACCAAGTAATGTAATTGATCAAAATAAAAATGAAATATATGTTCGGGCAGTAGAGTCCTACTGATTTATATTTATTTACTTGGAACTTTCCTTGAGTTTTCAGTCAACTCCCCCTCAAGAAAAATCTATATTGTCTATTATGCAAGTTGTGTTGTCCATACAGTCCAAGACTGTACCTTTTCTATCTACAAAAGCTTAAAATAATGTCTTTGGTTTTTATTAAATGACCAATATCTCACAATCTGGGATCTCCAGCATGGCTGCAGACAGGCAGGATAATACTGGAGCTGCAGATAGTTCAAAGTTTCAGGATTTTGATAAGAGTATTATGACCATCTCCTAGACTTTAAAGACATATACATGTGCCAATTTATGAAAAAATATAATGATAAGGTTATATTATAAGAAGAATATTTGTAAACCCAGTAGTAGGTGGATTATCCCATGGCATCATGAACACCATATTTATGTTTCTCCTTTCCAGATTCTCCTCAGTTCCTCATTCTGATGTTACCTCCTTTGATAAGTAAATGTTCTCACCAAGTGGAAAACTCCATGATAGTGCCTCTTCCCTCTCTCATTTCCTAGTATATATTTCAAAAGCAGTAAGGACTGAAAAGTTCCATGACATTCTTACAGCTATTCTGGAAAAAAAAATTGACAGTGATAATTATTTTCTTCTGCTTACAGAGATCTCAGCTCACAATACATCCCAATTATTATTCTTTAATTTATATGGTCTGGTTTGGAGCATTCATTTGTAACAGGACTTACAGTCTCTGAGATTGCAAATTATCACTATTACTACCATTCTATCTGCTGTGCTACTTAGAAAGAGCAGCCTTAGATCTTAGTATCCCCAAATGTGGGATAGAAAGCTGTACTGGTCACAAAGAAGTCCCAGATGAGCCATATTCATATAACATGAATCTGACTATTCTGACTTGTAGAATTCATTAGCATCAGGCTTAATCTATGTGTAAAGACTTGTGGTTTAATGTATAAAACCGGCAATGTTTTTAAAATGTATCGGTTGGACTAATGCAAAGGGAAACGAATGCAGTGGAAATGTTGGCCGTCATCTTCCCTGACTCCTCTTGCTCACATTGATTTGAATTACAGGATCCAAGAAAAACAAACCTGGAAGGAAATTCAGGAGGCCACCTAAGGCAATACTGCTAATCCCGAGATCCCTTTCTCCTCCTTTCTGGTTTGCTGAACCTCAACACTACAGAGCAAAGAAGACAGATTGGGACAAAGACATGGAGGCAGATACTTCACGGATTTAAGGAAAGGTAATACTTGTTACTTTTAGCAGTTTGGAAGTAGATATATCCATATTTCTGATACCATCCATTCCTGGTTTATTGGATGTGTAGTGGTGCAGAGTGATGATGTTTGAATTTAACTTATTGCCAGCAATTTGAGTGATAGGGGAATGAACTGTGAAAGAGTAATATTTTCCTGTTAAAAATGGCAGTGCCTTTCCGAAGGGAGTACACTTCTGGTGTGATGTATAGCTGTGGTAATAGGTGATTGTAGATTTAATAGACAGAAATAATTAAAATTACTTTGGCAAGCTCAGTCTATCTGGGGAGAGAGCTCTAATTAAGCCACATCTCCTTTACATTATAGCTGTTCTGTCAATTTTAGTGTGATATATTTTGTCATTTTTATACAGATGAAACTTTTAGTTTTTAATAGACTAAAGAATTTACATTTTGGCAGGATTATGAAAGACTCTGTCATTTTATGTTAGCAGAAATATAAAAGACTTACATGCTAAATCCTCATTCCCTGCCTATTCTGAAACAAAAAAATGAGAAAAGCTGGATGTGTAATTCTTTGAATAACAGCAGCTACACAATATTTATTAATGTTTTAATATTCTTTCAGAATACAATTATGTAAGGATAAAATTGAGCAGATTAATTAATATAAAAGTGCCCAGCATACAAATATAATGAATAATATAGATCCTCTAAAGTCTTCAGGAAAAACGAAAGACAGCTTTATTTTTAAAGGCCAGTCTAGCCCATGTTTTTTCAATAATCAGATAATTGGTGTGATTTAATTGCCTTATGTGGGAAAATGCTATTATTGAGCAATTAAAGTTATAAGAATCTGTTTTTTTTTTTTTCTTATGGGGATGACAGTCATTTTGAAGAAGAGTCTTCTTTTTATATCCCTTGATTTTTATCAAGGAGAAGCGAGTAAAAGCCCCAAACTGAATTCTATGTTGTCAGCAATATAGACGATCCCAGGAGGAAGGTTGGCAACCAGCATAAGGGATAGGAATTTAAACGTGGTACATTAAAAAAGGTGAACATGACAAATATTCCTTATGTGTGAACTTTTTGTTGCAAAAGCCTTTGGAAAAGCTAAGTTGAGGAATGAAGAGGTAGCTGAAAACTCCAGACTTGTTGTGGATATTTGCTGTGAAGAAGGATGAGGCAGGAAGCCCCTCTAGTTGAGATGCAGAAGGAAGCAAAGCATCTAGTGGAAGAGAAAGCAGGAGGAACAGTGAGTAAAGACTTGTAGGCAATAAAGAGGAGGTAGGGAAGACAGAGCTTCAAAAAAGATGACAAAGAAGAAATGGCCACTGAGATAGGAACAGACCAAAGTCCAAGAAATAAAGGAAGAGAAAAGAAAAGAAAAAAAGAAGAGAAGGGAAGAGGAGAGGAGAGGAGAGGAGAGGAGAGGAGAGGAGAGGAGAGGAGAGGAGAGAAGAG
>JAWLRI010000607.1:3342859-3378859 GCA_034781795.1 Crypturellus tataupa
TCCGTCCTTCCTTCCTTCCTTCCTTCCTTCCTTCTTTCCTTCCTTCCTTCCTTCCATGCATCCATGCATCCATCTTTTTATTTATTTATTTATTTTTATTATTATGCACTGAAAGGTAGCAAATTCTCCCTGCAGCTTTCATTAATGGAGCTATTGCATTGGAGCTCATGTAACGTCATGTCCCTTTGCTGGATTGCATGGGCACTCTCCAAGGACAGGCTGTACAAGTTGGAAGAGGCAGTGGTCCATAGCCAAGAGTTCCTCCAAAGCCTTCCAAAATTTGACAGGATTATATATAGCCAGGAGCTTTGCAGAAAGTGTAGTTAGTATATGAACAACACAAGGAGAAAACGGTGGGAGTCCTGATTTGGAAGGTAAGGATGTATTATTCAGCTGTTGGTATCCAAGAGTAAGGATGATGGTGTTGCAATGACTGCATTGGAATTGGCAGTGGGTAGACTTGGGAAAGCTATAGCAATAAGAGGAAGGGGAGGTATCAGCTGGAACAAAGACAAATAATACCTATTAAAAATCTATATTTAAGATATAGATCATTCTAGAGGCCCTCTAAAATCTAGTCTGCTTATGTCATGTTTAGGTACTACACGTGCAGACCTCCTTTTTGCCATTTGGATATGTTGTAACAAATTCTACTCTAGCATCTTTAAAGATTTCCCAGTTACTCAATTTTAGTAGCAAAAATTATAGTATAGGGACACAGCTAACATGATTTCAGAATCTGGATATAATCATTTATTCATGGCATTCTTGTCACAAAATTGTTTTGTGAAATCCTTTCGTTTCAACAATATTGTTAGGATGTGGACTGAATACTATTGAATTCAAGCTATTGAATGTTTGATTTTTTTTTCTTTTGCTTTTTTAAAATTACCTAAAGGGGATTTTGTTAGGTTATTGAAGTTTTCAATATTGGTGTTAAAAAGAAAATATGGATAAGTGGGGAGTGTTTTAAGTCTAGATCTGAAAAAGTAAGCAGATTAGGAGCATTCGTCTAAACCACTCTTGCATTCATGTTCATTGTAATAGGTTGTATAAAACCCACTCCTTTGCATTCAGCTCGTGGAAAACCTGTCAGCCAGGTTTCTCTGATCTTCAGTTTCTAGTCCGCATTCACCACACTGCCCTTTAGATGCTCCGGTGCTGGCCATGGTGAGAAGCAGCTGCCATCAAAGAGAAAGCCAGGAATGGGATCCCATCTATACATCACGAGTTTGATTTATAATATATGGACATGTGAGAGTTGAGAACCATTGAGAAAAGAAAAATCCCAGTGATATGGTGATTTACAATATTTTCATCCCAAAGAAATACTTTGGAACACTGGACATCCCAAAGGAATGAAAAAACTTCTAATTACTGAGTTTATCTCAACCTGCCAGTGCCCAAGAGTTCCTGACTGCTGCCAAACAGCTTCTTACAAAATGAGTTGCTGAAATCTATTGAGGTCACATGAGATATCTTCAAAACAAAACAAAACAAAACAAAACCCCCACACTTTGCTTTAGTTAAAGTCTACCTGGGATAGACAGGTTCAAGAGAATATACAGACTGAAGGGGTATGGTCGGCAAACTGTTTCTCTGCCCCAGATTTAGAGGAGATCATCCTTTGACTGAAGGACTCGGACCCTTTAGTGGGCAAGAAAATAAAAAACTCTGAATACTTGGGGTGAGAGTATTCCTGTAGTCATACTATTTATGAGCTTTAGAATCCATGCAAACTATGAAAAGAAAATGAAGCTCTCTCTAAAAGATTTTCAGACTTACGTAGCAATAATCTTCAAACAAAAAGCACAATATGTGCATGCCATTTATTATATATTTGCTTGCATCGTTAATCTTGTTCTCAGTGGAGTCCATGAACTTAAATATTCCCAACTGCAGGCAGATGAATTTCATTAGCATTTGCAAATTGATACTTTTCAGTTTAGAAGATTTAGCAAGGCAGTGGTGAAATTATAGGCCTCATGATTGTTTTAAGTACTGCAATTAGAATGCAGAGCTTCATCTAGCAGTATTTTAAGCTGGGTGTTGTGATCCATTCACTAAGAAGTGATACATGCAGAGAGTATTTAATGCATATTGGTCAGCTGGAATGAGGGCTAATATTTAGGTGAAAACCTATAGAGCTCCTTAAACAATTGTTTGCTCACAGGCGTTTGAAGTCTCAGAAGAAATGAAAGCACAAGTGAACTGTATCTTTATGAGAACAAAATATAACAGGAAAATGAGGGAAATTATGAGTAGCTGCATGCTAGTCTCTAACTTAAGGCATCCTTCCACCTACTGAAATTCACAGGTTGAAGATTTCTATTGGAAGTTAGCATTAAAATTCTTACTGAGAAAAAAGAGCTAACTGTGGATTTTTTTTAGAGATCTTCTTTAGAAAGAAGACTAAGTGATTAATAATAACCTCTTGTCAGAGGTCAACAATGCATGGACCAAGCGCCAGCAATAGGTTTCATGTGTGGCTAACCTCTTCCCTTTTAGTGGAGCTGTTCCTTTAGTATAGTTCAGACATGTCTGTGCAGCCCACTAGATGATATAAAAAGCTCTGGGATGATGGTTTCTGAGCAACTGCATGCCACGCACACGGTCTTCACTGTGTGGCGCTGACCCAGGCCCTGTACGGATCAGTAATACCTTGAGCATCTCTATGATGATCCCCACTAAGCAGTAGCATGTGAGCAATACGCAGTAAGGGTCATCTATGGCTGTGATTTCTTCCCTAGTATTAAAGGACCATGCTTTTCTTTCAGAAAAGAGGCAGGAGTGGGAATCAGAAATGCTGATCATTTAACAGATCATTTAACAGATGAGTAGTGGGAGCATTTATTTGGGATATAGGAAACCAAATTAAACTAGTCAGGGAATCTATAACTATTCAGCAAACAAGTGTAAATGATGGAAAGGAAAGAGTTTTCAGCAGCAACATTTAGCTCAGCTGGTGAAGAGCAAGACTGGAGACATCTCTAAGAAAGCAGAAAATGGGAATCGCTTCCCATTCCCTACACTAGTCATTCTGGGGTTCAGTCATTAAATCTCAAATATTCTACCACCATGCATGTGGTGTTGACCTTGCAGCTACTTGTCTGTAATGGAACTCCAGCATCAAACCGGGAGCAACAAGCAATGGAAGAGGTATCTATATCTCAGACATTTGCACTTCTGATCCATCTAACTGAACATCTTCTTTTTCTAGAAAAGGAAAATAATCGGGTAAGGCCAGATAGCCAGATTTGCCTTCCAAAAGCACAACAAAATGAAAGAGGATGGAAAGAGAAAGGAAGTAGGTGAGCGATTACCTGCTTCATGGTATATATTCTGTTTTATATGACATGAGTACAACCATTTTATATTGAGTGATAGCAGGACATACTTTTAAAATACAAGATAAGTGTGGGGGCACCTACAAATTGAAGCGAAAAAAATGTGACAAAACTGGGGAGCTCCTGAGAACTAATAACCTTGGCCTTTTTTGCAGTGGTTTGACAGAGGAGACAATTTGAGATACTTTTTCAAATCACTTAGTTTATGAATACTGTGTGATTATAGTATGGTGCAATGCATAGTGACCGAATAGTTACCCTTCCTGTATATGTGCCATTTATTTTTTCTAAGTTATTTGGAAGGTTGATATGGTTAGTTATCCAGGCTAAGGATGATTATCTAGAGCTGCAAACATCAAAACAGGACTCAGAAAATCTTAACTGAGTTCCCAGCTCAAGTATGACCTTTGGTGAATTGATCGGTTTCTGCGTTTCCTTCTCCCTTGCGCAAAGAAGAGAGAATAGTGCTCCACATCTGCAGCCCAGGTGCAAAGTTGTGGTACTGCCCATGTGTGAGGACAAAGTCCTATGTTGTCTAATAGAGTACGTATTAATAGAATATATTTTCTCCCTTTTTTTTCCCTTTCCCTGACAGTCTAAATAAAAAGGTGCCCATTGTCCCAGGAGCATTTCCAATGAGTTGCTATAGCACACGTGTCCAAAACAAGCTTTACTTTTCCGTTTTTATTTCTTCCTATTCAAGGTGAAAAGCACAAGACATAACTCTGGGCTTAATGACTTATCATTTGGGAATGTGGGCGCTGACAACCTCAAGATGATTGTATTCCTGCCTGAGGTTGAAATATTGTGGTATTACAAAATGTTGCCTTGTGCTCCAGCAATAAAGTATGCATATTCTGACATCTAGTGAGAGTTTAAAATTGTTTATGGACTTGTATTTGAATAGTAAGTGCTAATTAATTCTTTGTCCTTTTGTGCCTGTTGAGCAGATATGTTGAGGTGCATTAGCTTTCTGTAAAATACTGTCCTGTCATTCTTTCCAGATAGATTTTAGTATAAATGAATGATACTGTGTTTGCATGTTATTTATACCAGATGTAGTTTATATTGGGTGTATGTCCAAGTTCTATGTATTTTTACATTTTATAATTTTAAGTTTTATATCAACATAAATATATTAAATTTCCTTCTGCTGAAGGTAGAAGGCTGAACAGGTGAAATACTAAGCACTGAGATATATTAACATTTCAATGTCAGTGTCTTAACAAGAGGATATATAATTTTTAAGTGTTAATCACATCATGATTAGTTAAGATCGATTCTTAACCTTTTGATCTTAAAGCATTTAAATATATTAAAATCTTGCTAATATGCACTTTGTTAATCTTCGTACACCGTGACTTGCACACAAAGCCAATGGATTCTTTTTACTTCTCTCCACAGATTTAAGGGAAGAAAGCTGTAGTATAAATCCATTACCCATCAGTGTTATTAGTAATGTCTTACAGAAGATTTGTTATATATTTAGATATGTTATATATATTATATATATTATTTGTGTATTTTTTTATTATAATTAACTAAACCTGAGCTTCATTGTTCCTAACAAATAGGTACACAATATGGCACATTGTTGTTGTACACATTATTGCATTCTTTCATCCAAAAAAATCAGCAATTTCCAGGAGTGTTCTCTCTCTAAAAAGCAGTGGCTGAGGATATAGCTACAGTCTTACCTGCACTGTGCTTGCTGCAGGAGGAGGGTGCACCGGGGAGCTAGTTAGAGCTAATCATGGAGCCGCTTAGTGCAGCTTGACTTCTCCCACTGACAAATGAAGACCAGAGCCTGAATTTTGCTGCACGTGGGTACAGCTTCAGTTCGGTACTCCCCTTGGAGCTACCAAATTACTTGGGCACCATGCTGCTTACAGACCCTTTTGCCTGATTTTGTTCCATTTGCACCTTCCAACCTCTTTGACACTCACCGCTGTAAAGTACTAAATCCTCTCTATAATAAAAGTGGAAATAATAAATTAAAATAGGAAAAAAAGTTGTTCTTTCTCATCAATTTCAAGTGCTCTGTGCAGGCACATGGGAATGGATATTGGATGTGAGGAACTTTTCCTCACAGGAAACTTCTGATAGCAGGAGGCAGATTTTAACATTGAATAGTACAGCACAGAGAAGAAGAGATTAAGGAAATGCAGTACAGTATAGACAGGTACTCTAAATAGTGAAGCTAAGTCTGCCTAATTTTTGAAACATGGTTCCTTAAGTTCACTTTGAATCTCTGGGTCTGCCTTCTGTGGGATTTGTGGCTGATATTTTTTGATCTTATCAGGCTCTGCAGTGGGATGAACAGAGAGTTAAAAGCATTTGCCTTTAAGATGGTTTATCAGATGCTTGCAGTGATGTGTAAATTGATTACATTTTAAAAGAGAATTCTTCCTTGTGTGTACTTTGACCAATGCTTTTGTAACTGAATAGAAGAAAGGCCATATGTCCTTATACAAAGTTTAAAGTAGAGGCTTCTGTTTGACATTTTATTTTATTTCTGCCACTGAAATACATGCTTTTGTGTTCCAGCTATGGACATCTAAACACACCATGGTTAAAGTGTACAATTTATGTAGTCTAAGCATTCTGCTTTCCATAAGGTTAAGTATGACTCATTGGAAACATCTAAATCCTGAATGGTGATTCACCACAGGGGAGTGAATTATGGCTCTTAGATGCAGGGTGGCCAAGGTAGGTCGTCAAAGAAAAGGACAAAAAGTGAACAAGTAGATGACTCATAACATTGCAAGAAAGACAGAAAAGTCATTCTGATTTTCCGTGACCATTTTAACAATCATTCTTACCAGAAAACAAAACAGAACTTTGATGGCAGAGGGCTTTTCCATTGCTTCTCTAGTAGTATATGGTTGGAAAAGACCTTCAAGATTATCAAGTCCAACTGCAAAACCATAACCACCATGCCTACTGATCATTTTGCAAAAAATTTGCTTGCTGCTAAGAGTACAACATAAGGCTGTGGCATGCTTTTGAGAACATTCCAATGAAAACTTGTGAAAAACTAGTGTTACTGGGACACTGGTCTCAGAAGGGACAGCATCTGATCTGACATTATTTTAAGAATACAAAACATCACACGGAGCAGAGTTGTCAAGGGCCCCAAAGGAGGGAATAGAGATCCTAGCTGTGCTGCATGTGAGAAGGGGAAGTTGATGGGATGGGCTTAAGGCAGGCTTAAAATACAGGAGGAAAAAGAAAGGGGGGAGAGGGGCAATTTTAGCACTTGCACATTATAAAAATAGCTCGTATATGTGATATATGTACATACAGTTGTATTTTTTGCACTTCTTTATGACAGGATAGAATTTTCAGCAGGATTAATAATATCTCTACTGGACTGTTTTAAAAAATCTTCAGTAGAAGAAAGTTCTGTGGACAGTTTTTCATCCCAATTTTACATAGTTTTTGATAAGCCATGAATTACGCTCTTAATTGGAACTATTAGACTGCTATATCACCTTAACTGTATGCTTCTAAGAGCTATTTTTAATATATTAATATATTAATTAATATATTAATTATATCTCCAAAGGTTACAGCGAATGATAATTGTCTTAGCAGTGCAAATATGAAAAATATCCTTGTCATGTAGGCCAAAAGTACGTCTTCTCATCTGTCTGCAAATACCTGAATTACTGCAGAACAGTGAATGAATGTCTGCATAATAGCCCTTGGCCTCCAAAATGTCTATGCAGATACCTGTAGAAGTGTCACAACATATGTCTAGTCCTTGATCCCTGCTCCTCTGCAAATACTAGATCAATGGAGGTGTCTGACCGTGGGTGTTGGCCTCATATTTGCAGATTACTAAAGGGCAAGTGTGTTAGCAACCTACTCAGTACTTTGATGATGTAAAAAGGACACAGGTCCTGAACAGAAGGTTGTTCTGCTCTTGCACAGTTAAAGTAAACCTTAATGAGGGAAAGAGCCATGAACATCCCTAACACAGGGCTAAAGTGCTCATAAATAGTATCTGACTGTCTGTATCCGTATCCATTATTGTCTTGAGCTGTGTGTGAAACCACTTACCCTTGAGCCAAAGTGCATAACCTCTGCTGCAAACCCTTATTTTCCTTAGAGCTTGTTCTTTCAAAAGGGTACGTGATTGCTTTGACTTCTAAAAGATCCTTGGGAGTAGTTAGAAGTTTTAATATGCCTACAAAAGGAGAAGAACACATAGATTAACTTACTGGGGCAGCCGTTCCTGGGTATGTTTAATGAATGCAATGATTTATGCTGCTGCTTGGAAAACCCCAGCTGAAAGGCAAGTTTGTGTAGACATAGCTAATAGAGATCATCTCCTTGCTTTTACAGACAGTGAGGGAATTAGTTTCCTGTTTAGAATTAATAATGCTACTATAAGTATTAGTAGAGAAATTAATAAATCAGGCAAAGCCTACTAAAAGGATATTGTTTCTATCTTATAGGCCCTACCAAGACATGCCACTAATTCTCCTAGTATAAAAATAGATCAAATCTGTGTGGGGAAATGGGCCCCATCAGTCTACGTAGTATTGCAACTAAAACTTCTATGCAAATGGAGCATGTATGATTAGCAGCTTAGCTGCTAATTGCCAAATCAGTTATGATTATTGGTTACTACAATCCACATAATTTTTATCACAAAACATTCTAATATATGTTTCTGATTATAAACACTCTGCTCTCCTGCTCTTTAGAAAATGAGCATCAATAAATAATAACCATTTCTTATTTAAAGCTTCTGAAGAGGTAATGTTTAATTATGCTTAAACATGCTGTGTTTTTATACCACTTACTGTATAAAAATGGATATTGAAGGTTCTTCATAGCTGATACTCTAGGTAAAGGTATATAAAAACTCGTTGTGATGTGTCTATACTGAACTCTTAAAGGTATCAAGAATGCTTTTGCTTAATCATTGCAAAAACACATATCATGATTATGAGGTGCTGGGCAGTGTTTATTATTAGGCTGAACCCCTCTTGGCACTTTGCAGCCCCAATAGCAAACATGATGGTGAAGCTCACAGATGCTCAGTGTTGCCAGAGCTCTGTTGGACCCTGCAGGGAGCACGTCCTTGTAACCTGTCCTGGAGCGAGTCCCCTCTGCAACATGCCCAGCACGAAAGGGAGATACTGACTCTGGTCTCTCACAGCTTTTCTAGTTTTCTTACGGTGTGGATGGCTTCCTTCTGACTTGGTGGTTGCTTTTGGGGAGCTCCGTGCAGCAGTCATTTGTTTTAGACTGCAGGATTTTTTTTTTATTACTTATTTTCTGAAGATGGAAGAGTTATTTTGATATGGTAGTAAACAATAGCAGATGAACTTCAGGTGTTTCATAACAGAGTCACCTTCTGATCCCCACAACAAAGATTCATGAAAGCCAGTGTTTTTCATCTAATGCCCAGCTCCCTAGAATGTTTGAATGGCCTTTATTTTAAAGCACAATTATAGAAGGAAGAGAAAGAAGTTGTACTTACAACTAAATTCTTTGTCTTTGCTAACAAAATTCAATATATTTATTTTTAAGCATTTTTTGTATGAAATTGCTTACTTTCCTATGTAGTCTTGAGCAACTCTGTCAGAATTATCCCCAAAAAATCTTGGAGAGGACTACTAAATAAGTAAAAATAATTTTAGTTGTACAGAAATCACTACTTTTACCTAGATTTTTACTGTGTGTGTTATGGGTGCATTCTATCATCTCATTGATATATTATAACATATACTATGTAAATTATATGATAGAAACTGTACACATTAGAAACATTAGAAACTGTAGTAAAGACTAGAAGAATTAGAATTATACTCTTTTGATGCTTGCCCTTTGCAAAATGAATCATGGAACAGCTAATAAAAATATCAAATCCTGGAAAAAATAAAGCTCTAATTGCACCATATAGCATATGCCATCTGTTTACAATGTATTGCTGAGCATTCTGGTGGGCAGAGGGATGCGCTCAGAGCTGCATGCTTGCACAGGGGCCTCGTCAGTTTTATTCAAGCATTGGGAAGGACAAGGAGCTGCTGCTGTCTGGGAGCTGTGAGGTGCCAAATGAAGAGCTCACTGTTCCCAAGGGCAGAGGCAGGGCTCCATCTGCATGACCTCTCGCCATGGACTCTGGTTTAATGCCGCTGTTGCTTTGAATTTCAAATAATTAAGCTAGAAACAAGGAAACACAAATTATTCTACACTATGCTAAATTGCTAACCATCGAAGCTCAGATTGCCTCACCTTTTGATTTTCCAAGCAAAGAGGTGTCCCATTTCCCATTGTTCAGTTGTCGGTAGGTGTGTTTGTGTCTTCCTCAAGATGTCAGGTCTGGAAATAGTTCAGAGTTTGATGCACCTTCCCAGACACCATACTGTAACAAGATAGCCTGAAGTCTAGTGTTGAGCCTTGGCTGCCGGAAGACCCATGTCTTGAATTACCTGTGTATCTCTTATTCCATTTACATTTTCATTCTTGCACACACCCTTGGAAGCAACGAAAGCACATTTATAGGGATACGCTAGATCGCTTGTGCCATAAGTACTTGCATGTTCAGCTCACCAGGAGGCTTACAACCAAAGGATTTACAGGCAGATACAGTACACTGGAAATACTGTTGGCATTCAGAAATATGCAGTGCGTAAAAAAAGTCTCAGCAGAAAGGTCTGCAGAGCTCCAGAGAAACATCAATGTAAAATGTGACCAGTCATTTTTGAATGATAATGGCTGAGAGCAAGCTATCATTTGTGTGCAGGTAATGACAGTATGTGAGCAAAAAAAAGTCCGAGTGTCACTAGATACATTATTCATAATAAATTAATCTCTCAGTTATACTTTTCATCAAGATGAACATTACTATCAGCATGCTCCAAAAGGCCATCTTTAACAAAGATCTAATTCCTAAACATATTTCATGGTTTATAACTGGTGAGAAGTGCCTAGCACCTTGTAACCTTTTTAGACTGGCAATCTTGAGTAAAATGCATGTAACTTTTAATTTAAGCAATATTCTGTGGAAAAAGGGGGTTATTTCTCAATAGAGAAAGTGGAGAATTAGCACAACTCTTGGAAAGGGACCAGAGGCACAGTTTTGGAAAAGCATGGCAGAAGAACGAATCCTCATAGCTTAAGGAAAGAAAGAACGGGGACTGTTATTGGTTGCTGCCTTCAAACATTTTGTGCAGAGCTAAGTAACTTCTGTTTGTGGAATGTGATAAAGGCTAATTTCCAAGGCCAATCTAAGGCTCTTGAAACAGTTTATGTGATATAATTTTATTTCAGAGATAATCTAGAGAAAGCATATTAAATATTAAGTACTAAAAGTATGTCAAAGTTATTAAAAAGAAAAAGCCCCAAAGAGTAAGGTTCCCAAGAGCCTCACATTTCCTTTTTCTTCCCTTTTCCAGGTAGCAGGTTGAGCAGGAAGGCAAATAAGGCTTGCCAGCAGCTAGAGAAACCAAATCCTCTTGTGTTGGTCTAGTGTTGAGTCTTACGCCTGGTCCTGGTGGCTGTCCCCTCACAGAAAGAAACTCCCATTCACAGCAGAGACAGATACGTCCATCAGCCTGCTGTCAGCCAGCTCCCCATGGGCATGGAGGGCTTGGGTATGGGAATGTTTGGGATGCAGTTGGGCTTTTTGGGGATGCATTTCCTCGGGCTGGGCCAAATGTGGCCCTCCTCACTTCTGCTGACTGGCAAGCCACACAGCAGCGCAGCAGTGCACTCCTCTTCAGGCATATATGCATATAGGCGTACATACATATATGCACATGATCTAATTTTTCCTGCATTCGGCCTGCCACGCTAACCTTTGCTTTCACTTTGCAGCAGCAGTGCAGGAGTTTCTCAGAGATGAAGCTGATTAGGATTGATGAGCCCTGGTCACGTAATAACCCCACGGCTTATTAGTACCTTTTCGACGGTGACTGGAAAATGCCGCATAATTTCTCTCTCGCCATATGTTATGCTCTTGCAGGTACATATGGAAAAGGGCACTCTCATTGACTTGAGACATTCTGACTGAGACTGACTGGTAAGATCTCTGTTACTTGAACTGGTGTTCCAACCGCTTTTTGTTAAACCAGGTATAAGATTAAATTAATTTTGGCAAAAACTGTCACAGCCACTTTTCCATTGGGAGACCTTTCTTCTGCAAGCCTGCAGGCACCACAGCCAGTGACGACCGCTCTTTTCATTTCAGACTTTCCTTGAAGCATACATAAAGACCTTGGAGAGGGTAACAAAAAGGAAAAGTGCCTAGTTGTAATTTAGTGCTTCTCTTTGTCAAAGCACAACTCCTAGTAGAATCTGGGTTATGATTTTTTACTGTAAGGAAAGTTACAAGTTTAACTCCAGGCTAATACCTTGCATGGAGCCCTAGACTGGTTGTGGAGGTTTCTGTGATCCTGAAGAGAAACATTTTCAGCCTGTGTGCTGAATTGTTGCTGCATAATACCATATATTGCTGGCTGCTCTGGGCCCACAGTCTGCTACAGGCTACAAGTAGGGAAGTGGTGCACAGAGTGATGAACGCGGTTCCCAGCAAGACAAATGTCAGTGGGTTTGACTTGCCCCCTGGGTTTGCTTCCTAGGCCCTGGAAAGGGTTTGTTTGGAAATTAATTAAACTTCACTGGATGTTAACAGTTGAAGGGATTTCAGAGAATGAATCTTACATATTTCTCTATGGGTACAGGGAAGCAATTTATATAAAAGGCATCTATTAATAAGCTAGGTGAAGCAAGCAAATACATTTAATGATGGATTTTGATTAAATTGATGCTGGCAGATTTCTTTTGTAGCAATTACATTAAGAAACCATTTGTGTCACCAAATGATTTTAGTTTTGACAGAACATCATTTTCTTCCAATAGGAGAGATGATTTAATATTTTATTGTTCATAATTACCACGTTTATTATCTGTAACCTAGGTTTGTCCATGTCACACTGCCTACTTCTTGTCTGTGCTTTGCCATTATATTAATTTTACCAGCCTTGGCTCTGGACTCATTCTTGGTCTGCAGCATTTCTGTTTTATGTGTCTATAGCTACAAATTTTTACCACTTTGCTTGTTTGCTATTCAGCTAAATGGCATACAAGAAAATCATGAAACTGGCTAGCTATGGCAAATGAAATCCGCCACTAAAGATACAAGAATCAGTAGATTGGGGAAGAAGGTAATAACTTTTCTGAATTCTTTAGTTCTGAATCATATAGTCCTCCAGGGAAAGAAGCCAATGAGTTGCTCAGTGTCAGTCTCCAGTCAGAAAAGGAGAGGCAAAGCAAGAGAAAGAAATAAATTGGTTGAGTTTTATATTCTTTGAGCGCCTGAAAACTTAAATGTATTGTTTGCTTTTTAAAAACAATCTTTTTTTTTAGAGGAATAAATGAACTTTTTTGGGGTCCCAGAGCTGAGTGAATCTAAAATTAATTTTCACAGGTTATTGTAAGTTGGTGGGATGCCTGAAGATTTAGGTAAAGATTAAATTCTACTTACCTGCATATAATAGTAGGTACAATTAATAAAAGAAAAAAAGTCCCATGTTATTGGGGTCCTTGTAATGCTGGCCACTACCAAAGCATGATGGTAGACTGAAAAGTCTTTGTTGTTCTGACATAAATGTATTCAGTCATGTTTCACTTTCTCTTGCTATGTTTCCTATTTTGCAAAGAAAAAAAATCTACATGGGTTGTCACATGTTCTTTTTTCTCTGTTCTTTAGTAGAACAGTAGTTCTTTAGGTCTGTAACCATTACTTAGTCTTGCCTACATGACATGAGAGCTTTTAGACAGTGAAAAGATATATATATATATATATACACACATATATTTTTAATTCGTTATTTAGCTATATAGCACCTCTGGTTGCTGGCTAGAAACTGCTATAGGTGCTAGGGGTTACAGACTTGTGAAAAGCCCTAGCTTTCTTCCAAAGACTTTACAGTGTAATTAATTAATCTGTGTAAAGTGCTTTACAAGGGAAAATACTGTGAAAGTGTTAACTTTTATTTTTATTGTTCAGGCCATTCCTTGGGTTCCTTATTCACTACTGACACAAAATTCACATTGATGTTATAAATATTTTGCTTAGGTAATGACTGATTAAGAAGCACAAAGTTTGGCCTTTATTTTATTCTCTCTTTGATGGGGCTTTTAATTAACAGCATTGTAATTTGATTTGCTATGCTACTCTCTTTTTGCGCTACGCAGCACACGAAAGTGCTTGGTTTAAAAGTGATATAAAGTAAAATAGTTGTCATATAAAGCACCCAAACTTCTAGAGCGGTCTAATATGCCCTGAAAAGGTACGAAAACCTTAATGCTGATGCTGAGCTATTCACAAAGCTACTTCTTTGATTGCTTTTGTGTAACCAAGAAACGTGACTCCTCTTGTAGCTGCACACTTGTTTATTATTTCACGATCCTTTCTGGACCTAAAGCATTTCGGCTACAACTGGAGGTCACGCTAAAAGGAAACCAGCTCCCATGCACTCCAGACACACGTTTCTTTCAACCTCCTGGGGGCTGAGGTAATGTCATGTTACAGCTTCACGGGTGCTTCTTCATTACCCCAGCCCAGGCAGTGGAGAGCCAAGCAGATGAAGCAAACCTCAGAGGGTGTTTGTGGGAAGGTGCTGCAAAGACTTCATGGAGTCAGGAGGACCCTGCTCCTGCAAAGCCTATAGGTGTCTCCAAAGAGGTTTCTTCCTCCTCCTTGCCGCCTACTCATTCCCCAGCCATGAGGGCACTTTCCCTTCTCTGCAGGCACCTGAAGTTGTCAAATAAATTTTGATCCAAGCTGGTCCTATAATGGGGAGAAATGGGAGCTTGAGATTCGAGTCTATATTACTTCTGTTTCAGATTTGCTTTCTGAAATTTTGTCCTTGTGGCTAAATATCTTTTTAACCTAAATCCATGAATAAAAGGTATGCAGAATGCTTTGTGGGATGCTGTTTGGTTGTGCAAGCAGCCATTATTAATGTATACATAAGAGGCAAACTTAATGTTTTCCAGTTTAAAGCAGCTCCATCATGTAGCGTAATGTATCATGTGCATAATGGTGAAATTAGAATTTCCTATTAGTGTATCTATTCTGCATGTTATGCATTGTGGAGAAAAAATTACTCACATGACCAAGTACAGAAGTCATGTTGGCCATCACTAATAGAGGAGGGAAGGCAGCATGTGTAGTCATCCAGGCAGGCTGTAATTGCCGGCTACAGCAAACAATTTGCTTAATGTTCCCATAATTATAACAAACACCCAACTCGGTCTGTACTCTAAAATTTGCCACATTGTCCCCATGCTCTGGGGCATGCTAAGATCTGAATGATTTTTTCAGCTTCTTTCGGTTGGTTTAACTTCTTTTTTTCTCCCTGCTTTTCCCTTACCTAAATATGCAAACAAACATAGGCAGTTTGGTACACTACTGAATCATGAAATCAGTCTTCAGTCTCTTGATATTTTCCCCCTGCTGCCATTGGTTCGCTCTTCTTTCTTCTTTTTTTTCTTAAATTAATTCCTATGTCATAGTTCATATAGTTTACTATTTATGATTAGAGCAGTTTTGTTCTAAATACGGTATTTCAGCCTGAATTGGTCCTCTGTAATTATGGAGCAGGTATATTTTGTTACGTAAGTTATCCTGTAATGTCAGACTGGAAACTGCTGTCAGCCCTTTTTCAGGACAGTAAAATGCTTTATCTACTTGCCAGACTGCATAACACACTAAACACATCTTGAGACTTGGCAGATTTGGGAAAGGATGCAAACCCTTACAACAAAATATTAGAAGGAGATTTTGAGTCTATTGCATTATGGATTTCTGTAAGGGAAAGCTAAAGTGCATTTTCAAGAAGCAGTGAAAGCCTGAGGATGTGACATTTCGGTAGCCAAGCATTCCTTGTAATTGTATTCATGCTGAATACCCCAAATGTGAATGTTAGCCTCCATACACAGTTCTGTGCTACTGTATTTGTCTTTTGAAGCCTGTCAGTGTGTGTTAACCAGGCCTTCAGTTTTATGCTTAATATAATGAATTTCTTTCTCACTGATTTCATAAGTACAGTATTTTAATCGGCATTCTGCCGCAATTTTGTCTCTATTACTCAGTTTGATGACCTGATGAGAAATTACAAAATGTGACACAACAGTACACTTTCTCCTTTCCGTTGTATTATAGTGAATATTTCATATTTTTTTGAATATTTCATCTTGCTTTGATTTATAATGTTTGCAGAATACTACATTAGGATTCAAATGAACTTTGCATTTTTCTGCCTAAGTAAATGTGATAATTCTGTTAGCATCTAAATGAGATCTTATTATTGGCACTATTGTTTAATTACATGCAGTACTGCTTCTACTATATCTTTCCATTATGTTCAACGTATTGTTAAATTAAATTCTAAAATATATTCTAGAACCAGAAAAGAAACTGTAAGCACAGAATAGAAATCACCTAATTTGGGTAAAATATTTCAATGTAATCTTCAGACACTATGTACAATGATTTACGTATAATAATTGTAATATTAGCTACTGTTAATAATACCCAGTGATAATAAATTCTGTATTATTAAGGGGCAGGTTTCCTGTCCCCAGTGTGTCCATGTGGGAAGAAATTAAAGGTGAAACAAAAATCCAGTAAAAAGACATATCTATCTATCTTCCTCTAAACTGATTTATAAGCAGATATACAATATCACAAAGTGAGGATATGTTTGGGGCAAATCTTCAGGGTAGTTTTAAGACACACTAGGAAAGAACAGTTTTTTTCCGAGTCTAACATTTCAGATATAAAATTGCCAGTTAAAGGTGGATTAGCCTCAGCCAATGCCACCTCATATTAAAAGTAAACTATGTCTTTGATAGGGACAGTTGCTCTGCTGGGGGAAAGCAGTAGCATCATGCTAAAATAAAGCTACACGTTAGGAGTCTCAGACATGATGTGATGCCACGGAAATTTCAGTGTAGAGGAAGGTTGTGTCTGCACTGTGGAAGACAACACTGGAAACCACGAACATCTATTATTTGCGATGGTGAAGAAAGAGGGGGGAAAGCCTACGGAGGTCAATACCTCTGTACTTATTTGTATCCCATCAGTTCTTACTTCAAAAGCACTGAATTCAGTATTTTTCAATATTTTCAATTTAATATTTTTCAATTTTCAATAGTTTTGTGCTTTTTCTGGTCAGCCTTTCCTGTGTCAGGCATTTTTCTCTGATTATAAACTGTTTTCCCTCAGTCACATATGCTGATCCTTAGTACACAAGAGCACATAATTTTTCAAGCCCACATGTGAATCTTTTCTCCTTAAATACCACACTAAAACCATCTGAGATAAAGTACTATGGGTGTAAGACCTTGTGTATGAGTCTGAACAAATGTAAGACAGATGTAAAAGTCAGAGGTGATTTGCCTAAGGTTTAGAATTCAGGATGAATCAGTAATCCACCCTGGACTTTTATATAAATCCTCTGCTCCCTAATGCTGAAAAAGATGAGAGAAGGGATTCCTCCAAGAAATTGCTATATTGTTATAATCCTATATTATACATCTATTCACATAATGGAGAGTAAAGAGTTTAAAATTACTTATTTTATTTTTTTCTTCTCTGCTATACTAGTTAAATCCTTTTGGTGAGTTACTGCAGGTTTCCAGAACAGGACTTGTAAGAGCATCCTTCTCCACTGCTTCAAAATATAATTTTGATGTGCCTCTCCCATGTGGGGTCCCTTTAGGGTGCCTGAAGTCCACTCTAAATTATTTTGCACATAAAAATCTCTAGAACACTAGTCATGAGCTCTTTAGTCTTCCTTAGTTAGCCACTGTATTAATTTCACTATAAAATGATGAAATTAACTGCAGTTAAAGCCTAAGAATGAGCCGTAAAAATTATTCTTGACTTTCTCATGACTGCGGTATAGCTCAAGGTTAGATTTTTTTTTTAATCTTTCATTTAAATTGAATGATAATGACTGCTTTTCAGCTGTTTACTATTTACATTGGATCAATTTAATCATGGGATTAATAGCTTTGGGAGTATGAAGTTCTGTATATTTACATTGAGAAATGTTTATTTCACACTATGACAGGTTAGAGCTAATAAAGAGTAGCTATAGAGAATAACAGCAAACTTTCAAAATCAAATCTGGGCAACGTTGGACACCAGATGAAAAAGAACTTTTCAGAACTCTGACTACATGAGAGAGGGATACAGTGGTGGGGAGGGTAATATAATGGGAGGATAAATAATCTAATCTTTTCTAAACAATATTGGACAAATTACATTTTTAAAAAACAAAATATGCATTTAAAAGCAATCTTAAAATTCCCAGTGAATTTGATTAGTCTGACTCTTCCAGCAAGTTTGTAAGATGCTGGCTGTTAGTCTTGAGAGATCTCCAAACAGAACTGGTTGTCATCACACTACATTAAAACTGTTCAGAGGTGTAGTTTATTCTCAGTGTTTTTTTTTTTTTCTTCTTCTTTTTTTTTTTCCATAAAAAAAAAAAGAGAGAAAAGAGAGACCATTGGGCTCCTTGCATGAATCCAAAAGCTTCTGAGTCTGACTTTTGGCAATAGATCTTTTTAAAATAAAAAGACTCTAGGTCTGAGGCCTTGAAATTCCACCTTAATTGCCAACTGCAATTGATGGAGAAACTGTTTGAGAAATCATAGCCTCTTTTTAAAGTGCATTTATCCATCTTGCAATTAATACTGATAGCAGCTTACATAATCATGAGACATTTTCCCTGAAAAATGCATGAAGTTAAATGAACCTTTTCTTGGAGTCTGACATCTTTCCTGTGATACTATGGAAAGTGTATTTGCTATAGATTGAAAGTGATGTATTGCACTGCAAACGACATAAGCTTCTCTGCTAGTTCTTTTGAAAGAAAATTAAGATGGATGCATATTCTAGCTGTATATGAAAAAGACATTAACTTAAGAGCAAGTGATATGCTGACAAAGACTCAAGACCCAATGTATACCACTTTCATTCTTGTGCTGAGAAGACTTTTGCACTTTGAGACACTACTGTATGTTTAAATAACATTTTTTATAGTCACTAATAAAATTCTACATTTTCCCCTGCTTCATGACTTATTATATTTTAAAATATTTTGTTTCCCTAAAAATTTGAAGCACACAGCATTTCAAAACAATTGCTGGGGAGCATTTCAGGCACTTCATTTTCTTTTGTTATACTGAGAGCGGAAGATGGAGTCACTGGAAGTATATGTCCAGCACATTTAAGTGTCCATGATAATCTTGGAGAAAATAAAAAATCTTAGATTTTTAGGCATGATCTGTCATGGAGATTGTATGTAATCCGGTGTGCAATAAAAACTAGCAATGTGCCTGATGATCTGAAGGTAAGCAGCAGTCCTCATCTCTTGTATCTTGGGCTGTTTGTTACAGTAAAAGAGAAGTTGAAAAAACAAAGTATGGGCAAATACAAAAATAGCAGGATATTCGGGCTAATGGTGAATATTTTGGAGAACAGGCTAAATCTGGGTTTCAGCTGAGCTTCATAAACCACCTCTTCTGAGACACAAAGACTGAGTTCCTCATGCTTAGAGGAAAATTTTTCTGGAATATATTTAACCAGTCAAAGGGAAAGTGGCAAAAACAGAGAGAAGATATTAATTGTTGGAAGAAAATTATTAAGTGTTTGCTGCCACCCAGTTGTCCAGGCTAGACTAATTGTATTATGCCCCTATGATCCTACCTCCTTTCCAATGTCTTATTTTACTGTATCTGAACCAAGTCATGATTCCAGGCCTCAAGCAATACCACAGCCCAGCTTGGAAAGGGGACCTTTCTGCAGATGACTGCAGGAGAACTCCTGAACACTGAAATGGCCTTTATTAGATTCTTCCTTCAACTTCTCTACTGCAGTATTTAACAGATAGAACAGCATGGGAAATGTATCCCCTTTAAGTCTCAAAGAGAACACAACTTCTGTTTCCACCAGCTATAGGTTATTCATCCTACTTGACCACTTGTGCCGGTTTTTCAACCACTGTTTTTCTTTTCCAAATACCCAGCAGACATGGGATTAAATTTCAACCTGGAAAGAGGAGCTTGATGGCAAATAAACAAGACCACTCCACGAGATGGTGATTTATGACCAGGCTTTCTAGAAAGAGTGTAAATATCACTCTGCAATGTCAAGTGCCATTAGAGTATATGGTGCCTTTTGCTGAAAGAAGGTTGCAATTTTCAGTACTCTTAATTCAAGTACAAATCTAGCATGAAAGGCCCAAACCTAAGTAATCATCTGAATGATTTGTCTATGTGCTTTTTGTGTGAGTAAAAGGCTTCTGCTAGAATTCTAAGCAGAGGGAAGAATGACGTTCTATTATCATCAAATGACTTTATACTTTACTATATAAGCTTGTGAAAATTACTGCTAAATATTTCATATGTTTTTCATATGCAAAAATAAGATACTAAGACACTCACTAACATTCTATATGTTTTTCATATGCAAAAATAAGATACTAAGACACTCACTAACATTCCATACTAAACATTCTCTGGGGAATGATATATTTGTAGCAATCAGGATGATACTTTCTTTAAAGCAATCAACAAGTCCCAGACTGGTCTAATTTGATAAAAAAAAATAATGCTTGCTTCCTAAAGTCTTTAATATTCCTGGTTTATTTTAAGAGATATATTTAAGGCTAGGAGCCCACTGATTTGCAGTATTTGGCTTCCACTGATTCTTTCCACTTTTTGTGTTGTTCTTTCCATTATAATGAAATGGACACATCATTACTTTTGCTTATATCTTCTCTATGAATGTAAATATTAGGTTCATGAAAATCTCTAGCTGTGTTGAAGTGGTACTTGCCTTTCTGCCCATGTGATACAGATCTGCCATCTTCTTTGAGCCCAAATTGGTAGCTCAAAAGGGTAGCTTTGAGCCCTCTGGCAGCTCATTTTCCTTTTTAAGTACTTTTGGATTATTCCCGATTAAGTTATTTAATGACTAACTTAATGACTGACTTTTAATTTATTTAATGACCATCATTATTTGTTGCTGTAGCCTGATGTCCTCATAGGAAGTGCAAAAGTCGCTGTCACTTGAGAGACTTTTATGTGGGTGATCAGAACTGGGATTTTCCTCCAAAAAGTTATTTCAATTGAATTCTGCACTATACAGAACTGGGGGGAAGTGAAAACACTTTTCCCTCTAATATCAGCAATAATAATAGTCGATTTTTGTAAGTCCTAGTATAAGCTTATTGGTGTGAGAGAACTGGACTCCTCTTGTTGTTCTTGTAATCTTTATCTTTATGCTACTTTAGTTTTCCTATTATGTCTGCTGCTCCTTTGCCCTAACACTTCAGGGGTGATGGGAAGCCTCCTCCCGATGCAGTTGGGGCAGGAGAGCTTAAACAGTGCATTACCGTCCTAATTCCTAACTATGTTCATGCAGGAAAGACTCCTTTCTTGCTCCTTATCCTGGTCATGGGATGACAAATGTTTGTATCATAGGCAGTTTGGCATTATCCGTTCTCACATTAATCTCACTTGTTTCTACCAAAAGGTGATTTCTTCATGAATCTATAGCATATTCTCCATTCTATCTTAGGCAAACATACAAGCACAGGCACTTGCAGGACTTACTACTTTCACTTTAAAATAAATGTTGGAAAGGGTGCAAATCTGCTCTTTCACTTGGTTGCTATTTTTTTTCACCTGTGTCAGGTACAAGGTCTGCTGCTTTTTTTTCCATCCACTTTTGCTGTTGACACTTTACCCTTTACAGAACTAAATTCAGTCCTGGCAGATTATAATCTAGAATGATGTACAGTCTTGAAGCTTAATAATTTCAAAAGGAAACATAAATATTCTATTCTCTGTTAAATTTGTGAATGGACTTGATGTGCAAATGTGGACACTTGCACATCTTCACAGTGACTAAATACTCAGGCACAGTGCTGCAGTGCACTACCCAATCACCAAATTACAATTCCACTGGCTATTAAACACATGGCTCTGCTTATTTCCCTATGTCTTCCTGTCCTGTATGAGTCTTGCTGAACAACATAGCAGTTTGTTCAGAGTTAAAGCTTTTCAAAGCTTTGTTTGAAGCCTTGGTGATAGGTGCCATTTAAACACATCTGCTTAAGTCTCTGCAGACTTACATACCAATTTAACTTAATTAAATTTCACTGCTTTACAGCTGAGATTCTTCTACCTAAAGTGAACTTTAAATTAAATGGCATGCCTATTCTTCCATCCATAAAAAAAAAACCTTCTAATCCATCCCTTCCATAAAGAGAAAATGAATAAATATGTAAATGCAGACCATTTCATATTGAATTAAAATATGTTGCCACATATTCAATCCATGTCAAAGTCTTGTTCCCTCTTGAAATATCTAGACCTATCTTTAAACTATGATATATTGGGGCTTTCTACCAAACCTGTGTCAGCCTATGTCTGTTTTGTGTGTGTGCATCTATTAGATGCCCTAGGCAAAAAAAAAAAAAAAAAGGAAGTTGTCTTCTTAACCAGAAAATACAACCCATCTGGTTATAGAAACCCAGCAGAATGTCACTCTATATTTCTTGGTTAAATATGAGCAGTGAGCTCAGCTTGTAAAATGAGTTTAAGACTGAGCAAGTAACATACAAAAACTCTAAATTACATCATGACTGAACTTTTCTGCTGGTTTGAAGTTTATGGGATGCTCAACAGCCATATATTTCTATTTTATATATGAGATGCAGAATACCTTACCAGAAAGATTTTTGAAAATAGATTCCTGTAGTATTACTAGTAGTTAGCTTTACTATTGCTATTTAAATACATTGTGCTGTGTGAACTGATCTTAAAATGGTCTGAACTTTCCAGAATATGAACTCCATTGAAAAAGTGTCTTTTTTGGGATGCAGTTCCTAATAACTCTTTGCATATCAGCTGCATGATAGTTAAAATCAAACAAAATTGAAAATGAAGCAGACCAGGTTTTGGCTGCCCTTTGAACTTGCAGACTCTTGAGGTGTTCTCATGACTAGTAAGCCTTTTTTCTGTCCCTGGGCTTCCTCTTGTCATTTTAGATTCTGTTGAATTTATGTGGGCCACTCTGTACCGTTGATGCTGCTGAAATGCTCTGAAAGAGCAGTGTTGTGGCAGACGTCCAAGGGATAGCTTCCATATGGGTGATCTTCCTTCCTTGGATAAGTGAAGATTAATTCAATTAACCCCTCCAAGACTTTTTCTTTGAGATTGTGCAACCCATACATCTGTTTAGCCAAAATCTCTCTAAAAAAAAAAGGCAGGGAAAAGCCTCAGAATTTCTGTATCAGTTAGTTATTATATGTCTCAGAGATAATGTAATTTTTAACTGCCTACTGTGATTCCTACTATGCTTGTTCAATGCCTGTTTTGAAATTCTTCTCTATGAAAGTCAATGTTTAGACTGAACACAACCCCATTCCCTCCCAAATAACAATAGGACAAGGAGAATTCCTATAAAACTATTCTATTATTAAAATGCATTAAAGTAATTATCTTGCTACACAGTTTTGAGGTAGGGTTTAATAGCCAGCTGAAGTCAACAGTCTTATATTTCCAAGATAATCTATAGCATCATCTAGCTACTAATCTTCAAGAAATACTTAAATATTCCAGGGTTAGTTATTACTTTAATAAAATATGGGTCTGAAAGAATAGCAGTATGCTCTCTGGAAGCCAATGTGTTACAAGAAAAAACTAAAAACCATGTAAATCTGCAAAGATGTCGAAGAAATAAAGACTTTTTCTGGTGATAAATAGACAGCAGCATAAAAGGAAGTGAGTATTCAATAGTAAGCAGTAATATAATGGCTAAAAAATATAGTGAATGCCACATGTAGAGAAAAAAAAGGGCTATTCCATTATCATTCAAATAAAGCAAAAAAGGAAATCATGAGAATTCAAATTTTATGCACAGATACACTCACTGCAAGAAGTTTAGTTTTCACATGCACGATCCCAAAGGAGTCTGATAATTCATTTGTCTGGAAGATATGCCATATCAGAGTATGTTTTATTTTCTATTTAAATCCCAAATACTATTTTTCCTGGCTTTCAGCTCATATGTAAAAATGTTTCAAGCTAACTTTTATGAATACTGAAAAATTAACTAAGACATTTCTATCCAAATATTAGAAATATTTCTGTTCCCAAAGACTTTATTTTTTTGTTAAAGGAGAACTGGGTTAATACTTTCAAGAGCATAACTATCTGACTGCCTGTGAGCAGGTGAGCTTGATATTTGAAGCAATATTTTATGGTATCTGACACTTTATAAACTGTTCATTGCTAAACAAAGATGATATTTGAGGAAACAGAAATAAATTTATTATTTCTGTTGGCACATGCACCAGGACAGAAGGTCCGTTAGTCCCAGATATCCTGAGGTATAGAAATATTGTAAAATGATCATGCCTTTGAGCTGTCTTTTGTTTCATCTGATTACATGGAGATCAGCAATTTCTCTGCATTGTAGCCAGTTGCACAATTTGAATCTGGATTGTGTGTCTCTTTTACTTTTGGTAACAATAAATCCATTAAAAACTGCAATTAATTGCAGTGGCTCTGTCTCTTAGTGAACCATTTCATTGCAGATGCATCCAGTAAGTATTTGCGATCTCTGTTAGATATCAGACAAAATCCCTGGATTCACTGCTAGCACTGAGTTATAAAATCTTCAGTGGCAGAAGAGCATCAAAAGTCCCTTGCATATCCAGGTGAATAGCCCCAGGTCTGGGGGGTTGCACCTATCCAGGCGCCGCGTCCTACTCTGCCAGGTTTTAGGTAGGACATCATCGGCCAGAGGACACCTGCCTCTAAGGTATTTCTACATCATGGCTGCTGGTTTGGGGTTTAGATCTGGCAATCCAGAAGGGAATTCAAACAGCATGTCCCGTTTCTCTGGGACTGCTCAGGCAATGCTGTCCTCCCAGCCTAGGTCCACTGAACTCAATTCATTCAGTGACATTCAGTGACTACGGGCTGTAATTACCCTAGCGCATGCACATACTCTTTGGCAGATAAACTCTCTGCTTAAAAAAAAATGTGATAGGTGCTCTATTCCTCAGCTCACACTGCTGTCTCAGTGCTGGAGGCTCTTTTAGCAGTTAAATTAGTACCTCTCAGTGTCAATTTAATTTAATCTAAGTGAAAAATAAATGTGATAAAGGCTGTAGAAAAAAAGAGCCCCAAACTTCATATTCTTTTCATCACACAGATATGACCAAAGACTTACCAATAGCTTATTCTCAAATAAGCTGAGATGTTCTCTTAAGCAAGTTTCCAACTTGAAGGAACAAAGACAAGGCATATTAAATCATAAACTTTGCCTGACTGGAGCACACAGGATGTACTCTGTTTGAACTCCAGAGTTCATTTCCTCTCATTTTTATTAATTTTTATGTCTTGTGTCTCTTGCTTGGAAATTTCAGTGCTTACTAATGGACAACTAGTGTTAGTGAAATTCCTACACAGTTTAATCAAAGAAAGGAGGAGCTATACTGTGTAATATTTGAGTTCTATATCCTGCAGACTTTATATAAACTACTGAAATATTTCTCTCTATATTCAAAAAATTCTTGAAAAAATGCCATAATGAGGCAGAGAGGTAATGCTAATGCTTCTTGCTAGTGCTAGGGTTTGATGGTAGTTTCTAAAGCTCTTCCATATTCTTGAAAGACAACAAAATGCTACTTTCTCCTTCTCTTTGTTTTTCCCTGAAGATCTGGATCCTTTGCCTGTAATATCCCCTCCCGCTTTTTTTTTTTTTTTTTTTTTTGCATTTCATGTTTATTTTCTACCCATCTGTTCTGCTCTCTCAGTTCCCTTTCCCCACATGTCCTGTCAGAAAACTCAGAATAGCAAAAAATGATTTGTGCAGTTAGGCATACAATAAATGAAAAGATTTGCCATTTGGGTGGCATTTTCCACATATATGTAATGCTCAGAAGACACTTTAGAGATTCTTATGTTAGGTGTCCTGAAATTGGTTCAGTAATCCTGGAACTAGTGAATTGGTGATCGTGAAATGCTGAATTTGTCTAGGTAGAGTTGCCTCTCCTTGCTGTCTTGCATGGGAAAGCAAAGACAGTGACAGTTTAACTCAGTTCAACCTCATTAATTTAAGGAACTTGGGAACTACTTGCAAATACTCCTGCAATACTGCAATGCCCCATCATCCCGGCCCTCCTCAGCCCCTCATAGCTGCTGTTTGGGTCTTTGAGCATTCCTGCTGTATGAGGAAAGGGATTCAGCCTTCCTATTCCTTCAGCCTTGTTTTCCAGAGTCTTTGGAGCTCTCAGGCACAGAGCTGGGTTGTGATGGAGGCTGGTGGGACCTCCCAAGCAGCAAGAGCCTCCTGGTCTCCAGGAGCGTCGACCACTCGCTGCCTCCTCCTAGGCACAGAAGGGGGGAGTGAGGGGGCAGAGGTGCATGACTCTGCTCCTTTCCCAGATGAAGAGCAATGACTTGCCTAGTGCTGACTAAGCTCTAGTTAGCTGTTGAGTAGTCTGGGGACTGGACGAGTTATTTCATGATATGCGGTTATTGCATTTTTGTATGCTTGGGCTGCCCGCCGGTGGCCTTGCCCACACTGCAAGCCTTGCTGACACCCCCTCACACTCTCCCTACATACGGTGTTGCTGTTCTGGAGGAACATCTAATGGAGGAATCCCAAAACCATTGGGAAAAACATACGTTACGGTCTCTTGGTTAGGGGACTACTATTTGCCTCATCTTTAACATGTCCCTCATCCTTACATGATCAAGTTTATTCCTACAGAGGAAAAGAAGGTGTGTGGGCAATAATTATCTTTCCCTCGTTGCAGTCCTTTACTTATAGAGGAGTAATGGGTATCGCACTGATAGGTACCGCCTGAGAGCTGATGTGATTGATATTTATTCAAGCCAAAATGAAGAATGGATGCCCGGAAGTTTTCTATTAGCAAACGTTTAAGGCTCAGCTGGAAACTTAGCAAAAGAAATGAGTTCAGAGATGTTTCTTAAACTAAGACTGTAACAATTGATTAATGCACAATAGCTTTTCCAATAAATACTCATTATTTTGTTATCTTTCAGAGACTACTAAAAAGGTTATGGAGAGAGGATAACCTGCACAGTCAAACTCAGGGTCCATTTTAAGGCTCAGAAATAAAACTGATGCATACAGAATGCATATATATTCATATATACTTTCATATATATATATATACAGGGCTGCTACAGCTTACTTTTTCACATTTTTTGTTTTCTGGAGTTTCTGACACTGAAGCTTTTTGACAAAGCGATTTTCTGACCCCAAAGATTCAGAGTTATCCTCTATTGGACACATTTTTCAGAGGGGCTTAAGCCGCACTGGGCTAGTTCACCTTGGTTATCTGCATGTCCAAGTGCTGCCTGCACAGGTACAAGAGGTATCCTTGTTTACCTCAGGTGCGTGTAATCACAGGATCCAAAGCACACATGCTGACTGGCAAGGGTTGCTCAGCTTTTGGGTGGAATTGCTCAAATACTGGTAATAGTTGCTCAGGAAGCCTCCCTTGCCTCATGGATGTGACCTTGGCATAATTTCCCAGCACTATTTCTCAGAAGGGGAGAGAAGAGCATTTACCTCCCTCTTGTTGGAGGGGGAGAATGTCCGATTTGGGCGAAAGCATCTGGAAAGGTTATTAGCCAAGGCGAGGTTTCCATCTGAGTGTAATCTAGGCTTTTAAGAAGTTTTTTACAGTTGTTAAACTGTTTTATTTTGGCACATGTTTATACAGTGACCTGAATTCTGGCTGGTGTGAATGTAGTGTTAGACAGAACAGTCTCATTTTTTTCTTGGCTTGGTTAAAGACAGATCATCTTGGAAATTTATTTTGACAGCCAGTTGTTTCAGTTATTCCATGTACATGACAAAAGTTTGGAGAATTTGGACAGGTCTTCATTTGATCTATGAATGCTTTTCTCTAGTTACTAGACCTTACATGATGCATGATACTAAAGCTCTTTTGGATGCTAAAAACAACAGCAAACAGCTTTTTTCTAAAACTATTCTTAATTGTTATGTGGTATTTGTATATATTAAGAAAATACAAATTAAAAAAAGATGCCCACATGTAAACAATTAAAGTTCTATTTAAATAGACCAGAAAAGATATGCAAAGGGTGAAAAATTCTGGTTAAATGTTGACAATATTTTTCTATTTATCAATCAACTTTTGTAGGTCTGAAACAGTTTTCAACACAACCTGTGGTTTCCAAGATTACTACTCATGCCGTAATTTATGAATAAGCTTTAAAATGCTATTCTGTTCTGCAATATATTAAATGATTACAAAATGGAACAGGAGAATAATGTCATAGAGTAATAAATATTCCAGTTTCATATACTAATGATTCTTTTCAATATGTGCCTGTTTTTCTATAGTGTAGGTGTCCAAAGAACTTTTTTATTAGATTCCTAAGAACTGGAAAAGATGAGAAAAGTCTGAGTAAGTTCTAAGAAACCTATTGGTTAAACATACAATACTTCTAGTCTTTTGTTGTTGTTGAGAGGGATTTGATTCAGGTAGAACGGAAACAGAAAGTCTCTTTTTCCCACTTTAAGCAGCTTTAGAATTTCAGCTTTATTGCTGCAGAAGAAAACATGACTTGTGAGAAGTGCTCTGGTAGATTCAGATCTTTTGTAGCTATGATTTTTATATGATTCTTCATTCACAGAATTATAGAATCATTATGGTTGGAAAAGACCTACAAGATCATCCAGTTCAACCATAAACCCATCAGCACCAGGCATGCTAAAGTGCCTCATCTACACATTTCTTGAACATTGCCAGTGATGGTGACTCCAGAACTTCCTCAAGCAACCTGTTCCAATGCTTAACCACTCTTTCCGTGTAAAAAATCTTCCTAATGCCTAACCTGAATCTTCCTTCCTTGGTGCAACTTGAGGCCTTTCCCTCTTGCTCTATCAGTCATTATTCTGAAGAAGAGATCAACCCCTGCCCCACCACAGCCTCATTTCAGGTAGCTGTGGAGTGTAACTAGGTCTCCCCTGAGCCTCCTCTTCTCCAGACTAAATAACTCCAGCTCCCTCAGCTGCTCCTCATAAGGTCTCTGCTCCAGCCCCTTCACCACCCCTGCTGCCCTTCTTTGGACATGGTCTAGTGCCTCCATGTCGCAGTATTCACTTAAGTGCAAGGCTGGCTTGTTAGTTCTTCTGTTGTGGTTGTGACAGCACTGCTCACTTTATATTATCAAGCTGATTTACTTCTTTGACTGTCTAGATGCCTCTTTATTTATGTATTTTAGGGGCATATGCCTGTTATATGCATCAGCATGTAAAGGATGATAACATAAACACTAGCTTTATTTGGCTGGCAACAAGCACATGGAAAGCTTTTAGATGAAGAACTGGAAACTGGTAATCAAATAATGCAAAAAGCTTTCACTTACAGCAGCAAGGAGATCTGTATACCTACGTAAAACTAGGGGTTGGAAACAGTTAGTTGCCCATGAAGATACTAACAGAAGATTTTGAAGCCCTCCCAAGCTCCTGACTGTGAGATCTGCTAGTGCAGAGACAGCTTCTAGAGGAGCAGCAGAAACTCCTGCCATCCAGAGGACCCAAAATCCCAGTGTGTGGGAAGGGGAAAGCCTGTCTGATCTTTCCTGGAAAAGCATTGGTCTGGCATCCTACTGCAACTCTCTGACTCTGCCTGCTCCTCTGCACTGCTGGATGCGCAGTGCTGCGCGGCAGACTCGGGATGAGCACATCCCCTGCCCCCAGTTTCTCTTTCCAGGGCTGCCTCTGCAGTTTCCCATGCCTACTGGGACCGACACCTTTGCTTTTGGTGTGCTTGTTCATGGTTCAGGAGAGGCATCTGTGTTCGTTTGGTTTCATTTAAACCCTCTGCAATGCGAGTTAAATGTGTATCTGCAAGGAAGTGTTAGAGGATCTGGTAAAATTTGAAAGCAAACTTTAAAAAAAGTCAGAGAAGCAAATGACAGCAGAGCGGCTGTCACTTCAGTCATGTTTTTGGATAGCTGTAGTATGTTACTATGTTTTGTGTATCACACTTTCTAGAGCACACATTCTTAGAAATCCATCAAGCACATGGGTGAAGTGTCTGCTTGTGACCATGCATTCATAAACAAGCTTTTTAGCATTTCTAGATCGGTCACCTTTCCCTTTGTAGGAGCAATTACAGATTTAGATAACATGTTATGGGTACACTGTTCAGCTGGTCAGTTACTGGAGAATGCAAGAGTATTTCAGGCTGCTGTCCTTTTCATTTGAGCAGTTAAGTAAATAAGCTGTGATCCCTGTGAAAACATATTTGGCTGTTTTAATGCTTCTGTGGGTTCTAGATAAAATTACTGTTTTTCTCTAGGGATCAGATTCTCCACCTTTGGTGGGGGACTCAATTAACGTTGTAAAGTGCTTTGAGAGCAAAACGAGAAATAATATTTGTGTATGTTCCTGTGCTCCATACCACTGCTCTTATTATACCAATACAAGCTTCAAAGCTTTGTATTCTCAGCTATTCCTATTTACACATCTGTTCATTTTCATTCTTTGTTTTTTTATTGCTTGCTTCATTCATATATCAAAATAGTTTATATTTCATGCTTATATGTGGTACAGGGGTGTGTGAGCAAGTGGATTTTTTATTAATTTTGTTTGAGATGTTTGGTTGCATCGTTGACTAGTGTTTCACTCAATCGTCTGGGCACATTTTAATGTTTTCCAATGTTTTCACTATTTAGGAGACCTCATCTTTGCTGCAGCTGCTGGGAGGGCTGCTCTGTTCATTGGTATGGACTAAATCTGTCTTTTCTGTGTTTCCTGCTTGTAAACCAAAGTCCGCTGCTTCCCAGGGGAGTTCATAACACAGGGAATTACAATGTGCTCAGGAAAATGGCTGCCACTTTCTTTTCTTAACCTGGTTCCACCTGCTATAAAATTCTGCCTTATTTACTGGAGCCAGGGCTGAAGCTGCAACTCCCAGATAATACTGCAGCCACCCAGCTGAACAGTCCTTTTCTCACTGCCTTATCTCGTTGATATTCTTGAAATTTAAAATATTTTTCTCCCACAACATGTGCTGATAATACTGAAGGCTGTGAATTTAATTAAAGCAATGGAACTTATTCATAGAGTTTAAAATATGTTAAATTATAATTTGGTCAGTTTTTAAAAAGACTTGTCTCCTGGGTGTTGTGTGTGCGCTAAATGAGTTTTCTTTATTGTGTTGTGAGTTGTTGTGTATGAGCTGGACAGTAAATAATGCTTCTTTAAGTTTAATTAAAGCAACACTTTTCTTGGCTTTCTGAAATGGATTTCAGAAAGGCAGCAAAGCTAGAAAATAAAAGGCAGAGAAAGGAATTGATGAAGGAAAAGTGTTAATAGCTTGCACATGTAACAACCTGTAAATGCTGCAGTCAGTCTGACCCTACTGAGCCTGTGTCCAGAAAATTAGATGAGACCGCAGACCCTTGTCTCTTTTCTAGAATCTCCTCTAACTTGCTTTCCAAATATTTTTATCTTTAGAATAATGTGAATAATTTTTGAGGTAGACAAGAAGGTATTTTTGTGAGCTTTGCCTTATTCCATAGCCTCGTTGTAACCTTACTGAAGTGCTGGTTTGTTTATCAGACAGCCTCATGGACAATAAAAGACATTTCCATGCTCATGTTCTAACCCACTTAAAACTATCTTCCCCATCATTAAATCTCACCTGTGTAATACAGTTATCACTTTTTAATTCTCTTTCCATTCTTAATGGGTTTTTTATTTGAGGCCAGGTGAACCCAATGGTTCAGCATAGGTGGCTTATTTTCATATGAACTGTCCAGTTTATCTTCAACATAAAGCATCCCCAAGGTACTTATACAAATACTTGTGTGTGAAATCTTGCTTGAAGATAGAGTAGTGCTCATTTTTTCTCCCCATCTGCTACTTTCTTTGTGTAAAAATCAGTAAAAATTGATTTCAGATGAGATATAGATAACACCAGTAAAGGTGTATTAATACTAGAAAGCCAGATAAATCTTTTTGTGTAGCTCTGGGTCTGTATACTAAATTAACATTTTTCTCTCTTGGAATAGCTTCCTGGGATATCAGGCCATCTTTATGAAGAGAAAAGGAAGATCCCCTGTGTGTTACATTCTGGTCAGTGAACCTAGGGACCTCCACTGCCCAGAGTGGCAGGATTCCCAGCTGTGTTCTCTCTCATTAGTTCCAAAAGAAAGTTTAAATTAATTGAGGATCTTCTCACTAGTGAGGGAGGGCTCTTGTGGGAGGACTGGTGAGCTCTCTGAGCCTCCAGGACAGGGTGTTTCGTTTGCTATTCTAGCCCTAGCCCTGGGTTCACATGCTCTGTGATGCTCCATGGTGGTGTCCATGAAGTGAACACAGTGTGAAGGAAAACTGTGTTCACAAAAGAGAGATAAGTATTACAGGAATGCAAAAGTTTACTAAGACACATTACAGAAATAACTACCCTGAAATGCATTTTCTTGCATACATTTTTTTAATGAAGTATGGTCACTGTAGAATCTTTCAAACTAAAGTTGAACTTCCTGCATAGCTTTGGTCTTTTGATATTTGTTTATTTGTTTTCTGTGTGACTTATAAACATGGGAAATGGAAGTCTCCCTTGGAGTCAAAGCCACCCTCTTATTACTTCAGGGAAAGTAGGCAAGAAATGAATTGAAAACCTAATCTCCATGGTTTTCTTATTGTAAAGACAGGAGGAAATTATTCCAGATTTAAATAAGCAAAATGCAGAAATAAGGCCAATTTTTGCCTTGTTTGGTCTTCTTGTTTAGGCTTGTTTAGTCAGTAGTCTGGTTTGGCATGCAGAGAGAAAAATAAATCTGAAAATACTTCAATAAAAATTCTGCTGTGCCAGCAGGAGATGATGAGAAAATGGTAGCCCTGTTTCTAGCAAAATGAATTATTAATATTAGACCATTTCCCAAAAACCCTTCACACCATTTAAATTTCAAAAGTATATATATATATAGGCATATAATTATTTTGCTTTTAAGAAGAAAAAAGAAAATTAAAACTGCACCATTGTAAGTCTTTTACATCTACCAAGTGCTGTCTTTTCACAAAAGCTGTTTGCACAACTGCATAAACCTTGTATATGTAGGTACACATATGTAGGTACAAATATATATGTATGTGTGTGTGCTCAGTGTACAAGAGCAGTAAAACCATTGAACCAGATAGGGCCTTCTGTAAAGCTTATTTTGAAATGAAGATCTTGTCCTAACTTTGTCATAAAGGACCCTAATAGTGAGGTGTGCAGTTTTCACTTTTTCAAGGACCACGAGTCTCTGTTACATCTTATAGCTATTGAAAAGAAAATTATCTGCAAAAATGGGTAAGGAGAATAAGTATGGTGTAGCATAACCTAAGGGAGCTGAATTTGATCCTGAGATAAAGTTTTAGCATTTGAAGTGTTCAAGAAATGGTCTTGGTGTGCTGTTAAATTGTGTTGTGCTGTTTCAGCACACTTTGTACCAATAAGTAATACTAGTTGTCAGAGGGACACAGATCTTGGCACCTGCTTGATGCAAATAGCGGAAGATGTCTAAACTGAAAACAAACACATAATGGAAGAGTTAATGAAAGGGAGTAATTTGCAATTATTCCTGTGTATTTCAGCAGAATGTATTACCTGTACTATCATATGCGTGACAGAAGCAAGCAATGGTATTGATTTAAAAATATTGTTTAATAGAAAGAACCCCATTTCCTATCTATAAAACTTTTGACAAATGTAAGCATCAAACCATTGAGCAGTTTGAAGCTTTGGAGTGGTTGGACTAATTTATATCTTTAAGCTTCTTTCTTACATTAATTGCGTATTGCAATAACCATCTCTCTGAATTTCCTCACTGTCAAGACTTGATTCTTACTTACCTTAGGGTGGCTTGTATGAAAGCAGTTAGTGTCCAATCCAATTCCCCTGTTCAAAAAGAGGAGAAACTTTGTCATCTTTTAAGTAGTGTGTATTCTCAGAAGCAATTTGGAGAAGACCTTCGACTCCTGAATCGTCAGTGCTGTTCAGAAGTGAGTTCTTAGTCCACAGGCACATTAATCCTGTGATACCATCAATTTGCAATTCTCCCCCAAGGTAGGGGCTGTGCACTGAGGAAGTGACTGTAACATCTCCAGTACACAGCGCTGTACTTCAAAGTTCAGTGGATCAATTCTGGTATATTTTGTTGCAGCAGAAGAGTAACGTAAATTGCCAGTTTGTAATGCAAAGGGATACATGCTGCTAAGTCTGAAGTCCAAGAGATTTCATATGACTCCATTGCGTGAAAAGCATTCAGACAGGAAGGGGAAAGGAGCAGACTGTGGCCTATTTTGCTATCAAAATGTGACCACATCTAATTTCTGTATTTGTCTGAAGGGCTTCAAAGCCCCTGAAATCACCATGATGCTATATATTATTAACTCAGTTTGGTTTAAATATTTATTTAAAGAACAGTTTAGAGGTTTGCAAGACAGTGTGGACATTTACCTCCAACTTTTGCTTTATACCCCTGGGGAATCTTAGTGAACTGTACAAGGGCTTGGTTCATAAACTCAGAAATAACCTAATGCCCCAACAAGTATAAGTGGGTGTTTTGCTGGTCTTCAACCTGAATTTCTGTGATTTTTTTTTTCTTTTCTTACATCAATCATCTTCCCAGAGAGACAGATGGTTGTTTCACAAGCATTTGAATGTAGACATCATTTTGTTAGCCATGTGGTTTTTTTATATTTTTTTTTTTATGTGTGTGTGTGTGTATATATATATATATATATATATTATGACTTTGGTTGCATTTCAATAATCTTATTATCCAGGGCTCCATGACATTTGAGAGGATGCATTATTTTTCCCTACTTACTGACCTAATCAATACAGGACAGGTTTTTCAAGACTTACCAGTTCTTTGGGCACTTGTTTGAGTATAATAAGCTCCCTTAGGAACTAAGGACTATTGAAAATCTAGTCTTTCAAGTGAGCTTGTTCTTGCTTTGGATCCTGTGCCTCTTTAGGTTAGTTATGCTTTAGGTTAGTCATGGAGCACCTGCTTTTGCTGGCCTGACTTCTCTCGTGGGAGTAACTCCACTTATTTTCTGAGTTGTCTCATCGTTTTGGAAAATCTCCGGGTTGGGTACAGCTCAGGTCTCACATATCAGCTGAGGATTTAAAACCTGTTTGATTTTTGTATGAGTAGCTCTGCTGTTATAAGCAAGAGGTAATAAGTCATATTCTAAGGTGAAAGCTTGGGTTTCTCAAGAATAAATCAGGAATCCTAGGGAGGCTGCTATTGATATAGAGACAGTTGCTGGTTTTTCTTCCCCTGAACATCTATCATTTGGGCAAATGCATCAGAACTAACATACTAGAGTTAACATGCTAACATCAGAGTCATGCTAGAGAATGCAAGTCTTGAAAGAAGAAAAGAAACCTGGACACTTTGATGGGTCCGTGTTAAAAGTTTGCAAAGTGCCCCTAAAGGAGGGCCTTGGATAGTCCCATATATGTTGATGTTGAAGTCACCATGGTGTTGATTTTCTACTTTTGATAGCATTTTTCTATACCTGACCATAATCTGTTACAAAACTATTCTTTTGTAGGGGTTTCTTCAGTAGTTCTGTTTTTCATATACGTGGAGGATGATACCTTCTTTCTTCTCTCATGCTCATTCTTTGGATATAGATATGTGGTGACTGCAGGCAAGGCTTTAAAAAGATGTGTTGTCAGGTGGATTTAACGGGAGTTTGAGATGTCACCCACTCAGGCTGTTCTGAGCATTCCTCACACCTGCACTGCAATCTCTAGGTACCTAAACAACTTTGAAAATTGGCCAGGCTTTGTTCTTTGCACCAGCAGCATGTTTCCACTGCTACAGCTGATGCACAGCTTCTGTGGTTACCTCTTTTGGTGTGACTTCTTCGGCACAAGGTTAGTTCATTCAGTGACTGTAATTTGTAAACCTTTTCCTCTGTCCCAAGGGGGAATCTTTGCATGTCTTTATATTCCCTGCTATATTTATTTACTATAAACAACTGGAACTGGAAAAACACTGTTAATGGTTTACCAGGGTGTTATCCTTCTGCCAAAAGAAGGATACTTCTCACTGTTACCAGTTTCTTTCTAAAAAGCCTAAAGTTTGCTATGTTGTTCAGAAAAGACTTCATAGCCATTTCTTTTGATGACAGTGTGAGATTAAACAGCTTCTGATGCCCTGCTGCTCCAGTTTTCTTCTCATCCTGTACCCGTGTCCTATCTGTGCCAGTCTGGCAGTAAGACTGAGAGAAATTACAGGGACCCACACTCCCTTCCCCACCCCCCCAAACAGGAGTTTAATCTTGACAAATTCAAAATTACATTCAGATAAACTTTTGAAGTTTATTGTAGACTAGATGCTCATCTTCAAAGGTGTGTCATAAAATAAAAGTTTCCTTAAATTAGAATGATTAGTAGGCATGAAATTCAATGAAATGAAATTAATGAAATTCAACCAGGCCAAGTGCACGGTCCTGCACCTGGGGAGAAACAACCCCAGACACCAGTACAGGCTGGGACCGACCTGCTGGAGA
>JAWLRI010000607.1:3385483-3403996 GCA_034781795.1 Crypturellus tataupa
TTCATCAAATCTGAGGCAGTGATTTCTGAATGAAGGAAGATCAAAGGTTTTGTAAGAGCATTTGCACCTTCTCTTCAGAAAAGTCTCCTTGGTGGTGTCTTTTTCTTTTAATGTCAACAGAAAAGTAGCTACGAGGACTGACAGGAAAGTGCCTCTTATTTTTTTTCTTTTTTAATTTACACAAATTCTTTTCCCCGGGAGAAGTCAGTCCCTTTCATTGGGAAGGGACAGGCAGGAGGAAATAGCACCTTCCTTTTCCCTTTCAGCTCAGTATGTGGAATAGATTTTCCCATGTTCTTTCTTGGATCTATAGCATTTGGGCTATAGAGTATTGTGCTGAGGTCTTGTGGAAAGCGCTGCCCGGGTGGTGATGCTAAGGTGCCAATAGCGAGGCCCCACCAGCTGGAGTATCAGGCTCCTCAAGACTGAGAAAGTAAGTTGTGGAGAGGAAGCATGATGAACAAGAAGATGACAAGGCAGGGGGCCTGGCTGCTAGCAGGGAAGTTCTTGGTCTTGAGTTGAATGTGCTTGAGTAGAAACTGAGTTGAAATAAATGGTCTCCAACCACAAGCTGCTGGATAAAATTGGGAAAGCCCCAGCCAACACCGAAGCAACCTCTCACCATGTACTCCCCCAGCCTACTGCACACCAGTTCTCCTGCTCCTCAGAGGAAGTGGCTGTATTGGATTGAGGCAGCAGTGATTTAGATAATAATAACAGAGGCTTCCAAGTGCTCTTCTTGTTAGCGTCCTCTCACCTTCTTCAGAAGCCAGAAATGACAGTGATTTTGGAGACTAGCATTATGCTTTTTCTCTTACTCCTAACACTAGACTCCCCCTGCCCTAACTCTAAAATTGATATAATCCATTAGATCATGTTCCAAAAAACCTCTCTCTATATGTACATATTAGTATGTTTATTCATGTTATAAATATTTATGTATATTCTCATATTCATATGACTTTGGTACCTTTAAATTTAAAAAGGACCAACTGTAGCAAATCCTAGCTAGACTAAATAAATCTGATGGTAGCGTAAGCCTAAGAGCAGGCTGCTGTTATTCATATCTTAATACAAATAGTGATGGATAAATAGATGCCGAATTTCAGAGGGATAAATTTTTAAGAGCTCAGTCTTATGAAATGATGGTGACTTCCTCACTGAAAAGTATACAAAAGAAGTTTTTATAATTAAGCAGCCAGTTGTAAGGAATACAGGCTGCATTTCTTCAAGCAGTGAGCTGCATTTCTTCAAGTAGTGGAAAAGGAAAAAAATGTTTTTAATCCGAATTTTCTTCAAAACATCATTTTCTTAAGTTTAATTTAAGCAATGTTTGTAATTTATTTCAGAATAGGGTTTTCTGGGTTTTATTTCCTCTAGAGATCATCTAGTCCAGCCTCCCTGCACACCCAGGGTCACCTAGAGCAAGTGGCACAAGACTGCATCCAAGTGGGTCTTGAAAGATAAGGTGTCTTGTGCGCATTCCCTATAAAAATGATCCCATACATAATGAGCACAAAACTGTGAACTTTAATCTTTGCAATCCAAAAGAGCTCAGCTTGACCCAGGACATCCTGATATCAAAAGTTATCTAAAACAATATATACTTATGAGTTGTCCCACCCCACTGAGGGCTGAGATTTTTGCAATCTCAATGCAATATTGGATATGAATAGGTTTTAAACAACTTTCATTCAAAAGAAAATTACATTTTTAAAAATACCAAATTGCTTCTTATAAGTTAATTGATTAGAGGTATGTTGAAAAAGAATGGAGTGAGAAGGCCTGTAATTTTTTTTTTAAACAAATTTTGGAAGGAGATTAAAATTTTAGGCAGAATGGGCTGAACTTTTCAGAGGAAAACAAGAGGAAAGGGCAGCTCAACAAGCATGGAATTCTAAAAAAAACCAAAAATGCTTGACATTGTTCAGGTGGCTTAATCTCATACTATCAAGAGAGCCATGATACTTGAGGCAGCAGGAAGTGTTATAGAATATCATTTCAGTACAACACTGTGGTGAAGGATGAGAATTAATCTGAAAAGTTAACAAATCCCATTTATAATATCTTACTTGAAAATTACTGAGACTGGAGGAGAGCTAGGGACATCAGTGCTGCATAATTGCTTAAGCTCTGATTAGGCTCGAGAGGGATCAAATTTAAAAATGTAGGCCAATATATACAACAGATGAATACACAGGGAAGATGCATTTGCCTGTCCCCGGTGCTTATCACTCCCACTTCTCCAACTGTCGCTTTAGGGAGGAAGAAAAATTTTTTCAGGGTGATGCTGCTATCCCAAAAGCTCTGTGGGATAGCTTCACTTCACTGCAGTAAAGCGGTAGTGGCCTCTGATACCTGGAGGCTAAGGAAGGCACATGTCAAGGAGCTGATACTTTCCCATCCTAGCTCAAAGCAGCTGCTGTGCATCTCCACCAGATCATCATTACCCGAAAATCCGAGGTGCAGAAGCCAGAGATATTTGGCCAAAAGGAAAGGAAGATATAGAGCGGAAAGAGCTCAGGCTGCCCAGTGCAGAGCCACTGCTGTAGCTCTCCAGGGGTGTCACCGATGGTAGTAAAGGGAAGTTTGCAACTGTGTCAGAAACAATAGCCAATACTAGCTACTAGCCAGTTTTCCAGGTGTCCGAGTTTCCAGTAGGTCTCTGATTAAGAAGACAAAATTAAGGGGAATGAAAGAATGTGTCTAGTGTCACTTGTTTGTTGAGATATGGTGACTTGTGGAGGAAAACCACAATTAACTGGAGAAATGCTTGCAAAAATGATCAAAAAGATGTGTGTTGTTGCATGCACTGTTAACCTACAAAGTACAAACCTTTCTCTGAGGGAAATCAACAAAGTCTGTGCCTTACAACAGCTCGCCTGCTCTAAGTAATCACCAGTAACCCCCAGAGAGAGGGATGTACTCGAGCACTTTGTATGATGATGCCACATGTATTTAATTATACATTTAAGACGCTTTTTGTTTATGAAAATGCTCTCAAGACTGTGCCATTGTGTTATTTATTAACGTTCATTGATCAAATTCATTGATTCCTAGATACTAGAGAGATGATTGCAGGAGTCCTGGAGCAGACCCATACTCCAAGACAGGAATCTCACTTTGAAGAGTTCTTAGTCAATAATTCAAAAAGTAGCTGATTCTGGTGATTAAAGATCTGTTTTAAACTTAGTCAGACCACATACATTAGTGTTTTCTCAAATAGGAATCATTAAACATTTTGAGGGGAATATCAGGCTGAGTATATATGTTAAAACGATAGGTAGTTATCTAATATTGTGCATACCACACATCTGAAAGACTGTTCTGTCTATAAGCTCTTTTACTTTCTTAGAAAATAGAGTAACCATAGTTACTGAAGTGACCAAAGTGACTAATGCATTTGAAAGAAAATTTCTTCAGGACTATATCCCGAGGACTCTCCTTGCTGAGCGGTCAGAGATTTCACGTCTTAATGTCTGTTGTTACTTGTTAATGGTTGGGATTCTTATCCGTGGAAGGATAAGTATATTCTGAAGGTCTGGGAACGAAGTGCATGAACAGGAGATAAGTCAGAGAGCGAGGAGATGACTTGTTAAAGCATCCTTGCAAACCAGACTCTTGTATAAATATAGAAAGGGTTTTTTATGAAAGGGTTTTTTATTTTATGAAGCCCATGAAGTTCAAAATCATCTGTGGTCAGGAGATGTGTCCCCTGTTGCACAATTTTGGAGAGCATCATCTAAGGTTATCTAGGTTTGATAGGAAAGAGAGAGGTGAATCCAACTTTAGAGTCAAAGTTTGCTCTTGTAGACATCAGGACAAATTGTGAAATGCAGTCTCCAGGAAATTATTTGTATATTGCTGTGTTTTCTTGCCTGCACAAGAAAAGGTCAGTCTTCCCCCCAGTCTTCTTGAGTATTGATTTACTTAACAAAAGGGCAGAACTTTTTATTTTTTTTAACAGATAGGCACACTGTTAACACGTTAAATGTAGTTATTTTCCGTCAAATGGGCTAATTGTATATACAAAGCTCTGTTCAGGCAAGAAACATGATCAACTTGAAGTGTGCATGAATTTTCATATAAAGTTGTTTTTTTTTGTTGAAAACCATCATATTATGAAGTGTAAAATTTTAACTTTTTTTCTTCTATCCTAAAGTTGTTTAGGCAGATGAAAATGCCGTCATGGACATCTCAGTGGAAAATGGAAAATACCAAATGGACATCTCAGTATAGAAAGCATGTTTCCATGAACCAACATTTATCCTGTTGAACTGAGTTTGTCTATCCACAGTTCAGACTGTTGCCCGTTGACATATATCAATTTACCCTCATCTGTTCCTTCAAGAATGCTTAATTTTTCTGTTATTATGGCAGAATAATCTGGAAACTGCAAGCAGACTGCTGATTTTGTTGTTTGCTAGGCAGATTGCTGTCCTAGATAGCACATACCCTTGTAAAGTAGTATAGAGCTGTGTTTTTTCATTGTTTGCGCAACATCTCTGCATACAGGCTGCAGATACAATGGTTTATCAGAGTACCAAGGATGGGCTGCAGTTTCCCATCCTAAGGAAAAAAAATATGCTTCCAGATAAAATTTGAGGATGTAGCATTTCCATCTTGCTGCAATGCACAGCACTCTACTACCAAATGTTTTTAAAATTCCCGTGGTGCTGACGAAAACGTGTTTTAGCTTCTACCTAGGCTTACAAGGGCATTTTCTCTAATAGTGTCACCCATGGCCAATTCTACTTAGGTTCTTCCCATACCAGCTGCCGGCTCCATCTGCAGTTCCTCCCCTCTCTCCCCACGGCCTGTTTCTAATATGACAGGACCCACACAACTGCCTTGTCATCTGCCTCACTGAGATCAAGTGTCCCTGCTACAGCTCTGCAGAAAGAAAAAGATTGCAGACTCCCTTAGGCAATTCCAGCAAGCCGTGGGTAGATTAATCCTGAAATAATCTGGTCAGATGGCAAAACTCCCTGCAGAGAGTGTCTGCAGGCAAGATTCTAGCAAGGAAAAGTTAGTCAGGAATACCTTTCTTGTGGGGAAAAGGGGAAGTTGCACATGTGGAACTACAGTAGGAAAATGACAGGTTATTTTGAATTTGGACTCCAGTGTGATTTATATGAAAGAGAACTTGCTGCAGGGAGGAGGCTCCTGGGGAGATGTCGATACTTTCTAGCTTACGATTTTGATAGCTCCATCTTGGAAAGATAGCACATTTTCATCTCTATAAATTTTTATATTAAATATTTCTTTGCCTTTGGCCTACTTTGAAGAAATATTCAGTATTGTGTGACACAATTTCTCCTTCATTTATAATCTTTGTGATCTAAGGAAACAGAAATGAAGACAATGGAATTTTGTGTTAATAGATAATTATATCTATCTAGATGAAACACTGTTTAAATCAAATTAATATCAGTAGTGATCTTAACTGGAAAAGGTTGTATGTTGAGCAACTAGATGATGTGAGTTGGCGCAGGGCTGTGCAGTGCCACGGTCCATGTACAGCTTTGCTCTCTCCCTGCGCTGTGCTGCGCATTGCCCTTGGCCACAGGATGAGCTCAGCCGGTTAATGGTGCTGGAGGAGCTTAAGGGCAGCTCTGCTTGGTACCCACAATTACACCATCTGTGTGTCTTCATCTTTATCTTAAGCAGTAAATGTTCACATGAATGTGGCTTTTCTGACCATAGAAATCATGAGCAGAATTGTGTTCCTTGAAGAAAAACCTATAAGATGTCCTGATCAGAGAAGTCTGTCTGTCTGTGGCTCTGCAACTTACGGTTTCCAGCATCTGGAGGGTCATGAATATCTATCCCTTGCATTTCTTATTGCATTTCTTATTGGGAGTGTAATAAACACTGCTCCAGTAGCGCACTACTAGTGCACAGCACATACTCGTGCAAAAAACTCTTCACTAAAGCACCCCATTTAGTTCTGTGGCTTTGGCATCAAATTCATAGATCTCGATTCTAAAAACTAATTGAATTTGTTTAGTATGATTTAAAACGTTTTGTTTTCAGGTTCAAGGATTCTAGCATCTAGCATGGTCTTGATTCAGGAAAGTGACTCTGCTGTAAAGATTAACTGAAGTTCGAAATATGAAGTTAATCTGGTTCTTGGAAATAGTTCTCAACCAGAGCTCTGCAATGTACTAGTGAAAGCAAACATTTCTTTATGCTGAAGAATTTTAAATAATTTTAAATTGTATAATTTTTACCTAGGGACTGCTATGCTTCATCTGATGTCATATAATGGAGAAATGGAGCTAAGGAAGGCTCTATGGCAGTGTAATTTTCTTAGTGGAATATGCTGATTTGGATATCAATGCTATTTCAAATATTTTGATGGAATGGTAGAAATGTGTAAATATATAAAGATGTATTAAACATAATTTTAATGGCATTTATGTCGCTTCTTTAAACGTTAGACAGTGCTTTTCTTATATAGATCCAGTGCTTAAAAAACAACTTAGCGAAAATGAAGGATAAATTGAATTACATAATTGAATTTACCTGTGTAAAGCTTTTAATGTTAAATCATAAATATACTTAGGCTCAAGCAGTCACGTCCATGAATGCATTTAATGGCATTAATTTATGAATAATACTTTATTTTTTCTTTGTACATACAGAACAAGGAAGGTCAGAAGGCATTTCCTTACCTGTAAATGTTAATACATCAGTGGAGCAAGAAGAAGGTAAAGATTTTTGCTGTTTTGTTTGTTTGTTTTTGTATTTTTTTCCTCTCCTTAGATTTTGGTGATACATGTAAAGAAATAAAAAAGGCAGTACATCTATTTTTCTCACATGAAGTTGAACACTTAGTATTGTTATCTGTATATACTGGTATTGAAATATGCAGATGGTATGAATGTGTAAAGCATCTAGTAACAGATAATATGTATGCAGAAAGCCTTCATTTCCATATAAAAAAAGTATTCACCAGGAAGACCATTTATAAAATCCGAATGACCTTTTTTGGCCAAATCCATTGGCCAAAATTGCATTTAGTAGGAAGCAATTTTTTCTCATATAACTGCAGTCTTTTTATGGGCCGATAACCTCTTCATGGCTGGTGTTCTTCCTCACTTTACAGAATCAAAGATGTTTGGATAAAGAAAAAAGGCAGGGTGGCATATTGCCGTTTTTTTTTAAACATTTTTAGATTAATTTTCTGAAGTGTATCCTTGCAAGTTCTGAATTAATTGTATGCATAGATAAAATAATGAGTGTGTTTTGGTCACTGTTTTTACATCTCTGTAGTAATTTCTCATGGGATAATTTGACATTTCAATGGATGCTGAATATATTTGTATAGTGCACCAAAATATCTTAGCTAACTGATGCTGCTTTGCTCTCCACACTGCTGACTTTCAAAACTGTCTGAACTAAATGATATTCAGGCAACCACATTAGGTTGACAAACAACAGCACATGAAGTTGGAAAGCATCAGTAACAGATTTATGCAGAGTAGACTTCCCTAGCTCAGCTAGTAGTGATGTGAATGGCTGATGTGAACAGTGTCTGTAAGCCTTTCAGGTTTTACATGCCACTGTTACTGCTACGAGTACTCAAAATCTCTACAGCACAGCAGTTCTGTTATCTACCCAGCCAAGTACTAAATAATACTAATTATTATGGTAATACTAAAACAAAACAAAGCAAAAAAAAGAAGGCAGTAAGGGATAAGATCATAGAGGGCAAGTAGCTCTACCATCAGATATATTATCTCTTTCGTGGAGTGTAATTCAACTTTGCTCTGCAAAATTTTTTGACCTCTTTCTTCCTATGACAGACTTAATACAAGCTCTATAATGATCTGTATCTTCTATTTCTTAAGTTCTCAAAAGAGGTCAGAATTTTGTTTTTGTTTTTGTTTTTCCCTTCTTTCCAAAGGTCATAATTTGGATTAATTTTTGTCTGCAGGTGGGCATTTCTGACAACAGGGCCTCAAGAGACCAAATTTAGATACCCGAAAGTTGTCACCTATTATAGGTGAACATGTCTGAAAAAGTAACTTGTTCTTTTCTGTTGTTTTTGTTTGGTTTTGTTTTGTCTTGTTTTGTTTTTTGTAGTTTTTACTTGTCTTGGTAAATGGCTGAGGATCAAATGAAATTTTTGTTATATCGATCCACATAAAACACTCATAAACCATGGTTTTGCTTCAGAGGTCCCGCTGCTCAGAAGTTATTTCCTCATAGGCGGTTGGTATTGATGTATTGCAGATGAAGCAGCTATCAGTTTTGTCTGTAATCGTGTTTCTTTATACTGCATATGGAAATGCCTTGCAAGCCACAAGAAAGGGCATTACTCACTGTCTCTGAATCCCCCAGTCAGCATCTACAGGATGTGTTTATTGATGGATTACTACTATTATACTAGCTTCTTTGAGGGTTGCTGGTGGCACACTGATCATTGAGGAGAACTGTTCTTCCTCCAGCAGGCTGGCTTTCCAAATATGCTGCAAAACCTGTCAACTTAACCAGGCTCTGCAAGCAGGATGAGTTACGTGAAATGGGGCCAGTGTCTAGGATTCGAGGACAGAAGTACAAATATATCATGTTTCTTTACATTTTTATCACATCAAGATCAAACTCAAATACACAGATGAACAAGTGCACATAAATTGCACAGAATGATGATGATTGCTACAAAATAGTGTGTAAAGGAAAGAAGATGCTGCTACTGCTCAAGGAGCTAGCTATGTACAACCACCTGCCCTACCTGCTCAGAGACCAGGTAGAGCATGGGTTGTCCCCACCTGGGTTTTGCTCACCTGGGCATGCAGAGCAGGGATTGTCCTCAGTGATTTTTGCCTGTGTTGCCTCCCACTGTGACTCACAAAGCAAGGTTTATATTTTTGTCAGCTTAGATAAAAGTATGGTGTGGCACACGACTGGACTTGTTGCTCCTCTTGTGCCAGGCCTTAGTTTTGTGAAGTAGCGGGGAATCCCATCTATCTGTCCCTGTCTTTGTAGCAGATTGCCTAGGTGAGTTGCAGCCACAAGTCAGAAGCAGATCTTGCTGTCCTGCTGTCCATTGCTGTGGACGCTTGTGCTTTCTGACATTACTTGGCTGTGAGAGTTCTTTCCTTGTGCTGTGTGAACTTCTGTGTACACATAGCTATCCCTGAAGGTGTTTATATGCAAATCTTCATTGAGATGATTTCTTGTCATACCTGGATCTAACTTAAGCATTGATTTAAAGCAGCTGTTGATACAAATAATTTTCCATTATCAAAAGCAAGAAGCAGGGCACTTCTGTTGTGAGCACCAGGTCCCCAGAACATTCAGCTACTTAAATTTACATGCTATGACTAGTACCATCAGAAAAGAAATGAAACTACTCACTGGTCTATTTCCACCATCAGAGTAAGACTGTAGATTAGAAACAGCAAATATCTGCAAGGAGGAGGAGGTGGTGTTGGAGAGAAGGGAAAAAAAAAGGCAGACAGACATGCAGTTACATAAGCTAATTGCTATACAGCTTAATTGATCCTAGAGTCTCAGAACTTTGGGAATAAATCTCTCCCAAAGAGTTGCTGGTTCTCAGGAGGAACAAAGCTTGAGAGATTGCTGTAAGGGAAAAGGGGATCTGACTTCAGGAATTAATTCACTAGTAGCATTTACAATCATTTGTCATCTAACTTCATCCATCTTAAAATAAGAGGTGTTTAGTCTAAGCTTGTAATTTCTTGGTAGACCTTGCAAGAAAGAGCAAAGAAAGCAAGACCTTCAAAGAGCAATTCCTTTTGTCCTGAACTGGTTGTCTATAAGAAATGGGATTAATTGCCTGCTGGGATGACTCCTTTCTGCTCACTGCCAAGGGAAGCTGCATCAGCAGTGAGAGCTTTCACCACTAGGTGCATAAAATGCAAATGTAAAGGTGAAATCATTTCCAGCATCTGTCAAGAACCCAAATTGCTCAGACCTGCATACAGCACCAGGGCTGTAAACAGAGCTGCAATCCTGTGAAATGCTGGAGATTCTTCATTTCAGGTTCTGTGACATTTTCCTTAGGGCAGGGCCTGGACACTTTAAGACAAAAGAGTTTTCGATTGCTAAGAATTGTCCGTCATGATTATAAAGTAAGTAAACCCTTATATCTCTCTCTCTCTATTACAATCTGGTAGAGCAAGGAAGTATAGTTAGAATATAAACTAATCTTAAGGCACTTTTACAAAAAACTCCCAAGTCCTTAATGTGGTCTGCAAAGAATCTTTTGCTCTAGAATAGTTCTCATAAGAATTAAGCATTAAATGCACTGCTCATTGCAATGCAAAAACTGAGGGCTGAAACATCCTTCAGATGAAACTTCCTCTGCTCTTCTCACATAGGTTTGATTGTGCCTATGCACACAGAGGTCCTGTGTGATTTAACACATTGGTCTTGCATTGGTCTTGCTTAATGATCAGATGTACAAATGATCAGGTGTGCACACCCAAAACACACCTTCAACTATATCTATTCACAGTGTGAGATATTCCCTATATTGTGTATGTCCAATCACAGGAGATAACTTCATGATTCATTTACTGTATGTATTTAGCTCTTACTAAATCACCAGTGATGATCCCAGATTATCTTGCTACACAGAAAAATATTAAATCAGGTTGTACTACACAGATTAGGTAAGTCAGATGGCAGACCAAAAAAATGTAAGCTATCATTCATGCTGCCCAGCTATATATTTGCTGGTTCTGAGAGCTGATGGTCATCTAAGTTTTTATAGGTAGTTGTATATGGTGCCCTTGTAACTCAGTCACAACCTTCAAAATAGCCTTGAAAAATCAGATTGTAACTGGAAGATTTAGTAGAGTATCTAAGGATGGGGCCAAGGACAATGTGATTTCTGTAATCATTGCAAGCATTACACCCAGTCCTCCTTGAAAGACTGGGAAAAACAAAATGCTAAGCAATCAGTAGAATTATATATTAAAGGAAAAATGTAACCTACTTTCCTCTTTTACTTACCAACATGAAAATTGCTAAAGAAAAAGTGATGCGTAACAGGACAGATCTTCTGAAAGTTTCTGTTATTGAAGAGGCATCATTTGGGATAAATAAACCCTTTTACTGGAAGGAAAAAGACCTGTTCCTGATCTATCTCATCCAGAAATAGCTTGCATGAACACTCTTCTGTGGCTGTTTCTTCAGTAAAGTTATTGACGCTTCTTCTCTTGTACAAGCACTTTGAGAATGACAGAATTTACAGTTATATGACAGCTAATTTATAGGCCCTTCCCCTTGAAGGGAAATATTTGAGACCTTACTGGGATTTATTTTCAAGACTTACAGACAGTTTTATCTTTGGTATAAGGAAGCAAGCAAAAGGAAGCAAGCTGAAGAAGGGTACTCCTTTTGGTTCATTTTTCTGTCCTGGCTCTCATTTACTATCGAAAGAACAGGACTAAGGAGTTGAAAAACAGTGTTTCCTGTAGCTGGCATTTTTGGTTTACTTACGTATAAAGAAGATTGTGCAAACTTAAGGCAATGGACTGTAAGCATAAGCTCCATTTATTTTATCACTGCCAGCTAGATTTAACAGTATCTTCTTTTTTGTTCCTTTGAACAGCAAAGAGGTCAGTTATTTTCAAAGAACAACTTCAGGCTCCATGCATCAGTTTTATGTACAGTCCGCTACTTTGAAAGCAGAAGGAACTTTTTTATAGTTGCATTGATTTAGTTCCCCATGTCCAGCGAAGTGTCCATAAAACACACTAGCTCAGATATAAATGCAAAACAAATAAACCAGATACTAAAATTTCATATGCCTTTTTGTATCTGGAAAAAAAAGAACTGTTGTTTGATTAAGACACCTGTCTCTTGTAGATTTTGAACTACATCAAAAGCAATCCTGGCTAGCAAGTGTGAGTGAAGCGCTCTCACTAAGTCACTCCCTTCTTGAGTCTGCTGTCTGTTAGATTAAGGGGTTAAACACTTACGGGGGGAGTGGGAAAATGCTAATGGGAATAAATGTGAGGGAAGGAGGAGGAAGGAAAACAAACAAACAAACAAACAAAACAAAGAGGCTAAAATAACCACGGGATCATGTTGCATATTAATGAAAAGTGCTTGTGCCAAAAAGCAAGTCTCTTAGGACACTGGAGTGATGATTTTGTAGAGAGACAGTAGTTTGCTCTGTTAAGAGTTTGTTTTGTTATGCTACCTTGAATAAGAAATAAGTGAGACTTTAATTAAAATCCCAAATGACAGCCATGAACAAAACACCTCCAAAGTGCTGCCTTCCACCACTGAATTTGTTCTGTGTGATTAGGCCTCTCACCATGTATCTTTACTTGTGACATTTAGTAAAAGCATCATATACTCTTACTACCTTGTTACTTATTACACGTGCGCAATAAAACAGCAGCCGTTGAAAGATTGCTTCTCCTCTGACCACTAAGGATTCAGTTCTGCTTTTAACTTTTTTTGTGATTCATATTTACTTTGCATTTCTGTTTTTAACCAAGATTTTTTTGTCTTGTGTTAACGTAAATTGCCAGGCAAACAGTTTAACATTGGTAAACAAAAACAGCCTAGCATATGCAGTTGCAGGGCCTGCCATCTCTTTCTGTATCATCAAGGGGGTTCTGGGCACTTTGTGTCCTTGCTGTTGAATGGGCATGTGCTGAGAGATTGAACTTTTTGGTGGCACTTCTAATAACAAACATCTTGCTAGTGATCATACCATACTCCTTCCATTTGGGAATATTGCTGAGCAATAGTAACTTTTCAGCTTGTAAGAGTTGTTTGCCTGGCGTAAGTGGGATTTATACTAGTGGAATAAGTGTGTAGTAAAGGCAAAGAAAGGCTTTTGATGGTGATAGAGAGTCAGCATGTAAACTATTGACAGCTGAATCTTAGGCTTCATACTGACTTGGTTTTAATGCTACGTAATTCCTTTGAGTTCCTTCCTCTCACTTTGTATGAAATTAAAAGTTGGGGTATTCTCTTGTCTGTCTTCCTTACCCTGACTTTCCTTAACACAGCACAGTAATGAAACGGATGGGAACTTCTCAACTACAGTCCTGCAATCTGTTGTTATTGGCAGTTGTTATTATGTTACTCTTAAAGTAGCAGGGGATGTCTTTCCGTAATTTGATAAAATGCCCAGAGTGAAAAATTCAATAACTGAATCATTGTGAAGAGATAAACAAATGATGTGACATTGAATATCTAATTAGGAAATAGTTTTATGTATCAAAGCATCCTAGCATTTATTAGTGAAGGGGAATTTACTAATGTATTTATTTTATTAAAAGTAAATGCTTTAGAAACCATGACAATCTGTATACAAAGCTAGTTTACTGCAACTCCTATCTGCTAAGGAATCCACCCACTTAAAATCTTATTTACCTTTTTATGTTTTAATTTACTTCCATATCTTGTTGTATGCCTATTTATAAAAGTACTTTCTACGATTTATTCAGGCTTTTTTGCAGATGTACCATGGCAGGTAAATGATTGACAACTAAAGCTGGGCACACAAATGGAAGGAGGAAAATCTTGTGCACAGAACCATTAAAATCTCTTTATTATCTTCTTAACATCTGCATAAAGTATATGGGATTACATTAATTCAGAAACATTATGGTTTCAAGGTGAGCTGCTCTTCTGCCTCCTTCATCAGAATTAGAGATGATATAATTAGTGTGAGAACAAATTTCAATATCCTGCCAGTTTTTTATCAATGAAATGTGAATTTACAAATGTCAGATATACAGGCTGATTTTAATGTGTCAAAACAAAGCAGTAAAAGCACTAACCCACATTTAGCTAACCACAAAATTGATATAGCTATCTTATAAAAGATCAGCATGAAAAAATAAAAAAAAGAAAAAAAGAAAAAAAAGACAAGACTATATAAATGATTGACACTAACAAAAATTCAAAGAGAGTGAATATTTATTCACCCCTGGCTGTGCCATGCTATTTCTATGCTCCATCATGTAGTATAATTCACTTGATAAGCTGATGTCACATAAGAAAAGGGTATCAAATCAATCAAACATATTTAATAAATGATTCTATATTGATTCATAAATACAGACATGGTGTGGCCTTACATTTAGAACTTTTTGCAGTAATCTAATTCGTCTTGGCGTATGGTTTACAAAATATGTTTTGTTTGTTTGTTATTTTAACTGAAATCACAGCTTAATGTTGTTCCTATTTTACTTGTCTGAGTCACTGTAATTTTAGGGAGACTTTCCAGCATGTTTAAGAAACCCACTGTTAAGAATCTTTCAGCATACCGAGGTGGATTCTGGAATATATTAACCTAATGATAATGAAAGTTTTTAACACTTCATGTGATTTGTAGGTAAGATTCTAGCCTTTTGGATGCTGAGAATTATTTTACATCAATATTAAAAAGTATGTATCGCCCTCCCCCACAAAAATAAAAGCCCATCTTTAGAAAAAAGGTAGGAGCTTAGTCTAAACTCTCTTGAGGACATACTCAAATTCATGGTCCTAATCTTAGTAAGAGGATTAATCTTGTTGACACTAAAGACAAAATTCTTGGTGTATGTATACAACTCATTCCATACTTAACTTGCAAACCATCCAATTATTTATTTTTCTTGTGTAAGTATATACGAAAGTCCTGTTGTAGTAAAGCATTCAAACAAGTGGGGACTCTGAACTCAACAGGACTACTCATGTGCTCAAATATTTTGTTAGAATACAATTTCAGTAACCCCTGTCTGAAAAAGAACTGTTTTTTAGATTTGTCTTTGCTCAGTGCTTGAGACCCTGAGTTTGTCCTATCAAAAATATATACACTGCAGAAGATAGAATTAAGATGCCTAGGGAGAACTTGCATAATCCAATTTTCAGCAGCATTTCTGATTGCAAGTATGTCAGAATTTAATGACACTAACAGCTTAATTCATTTCCTAATACATTTGTGGAAATGCTGACAGGATCCTGCAGCTCAGATCCACACTCTCATGCCTTTTTCTGCCTTCCTTGAAAACTTCAGCTCCAGTAATGTGTTGATGGTGCTAAGCCTACTTGCTGGACTGTGGCTCAAGTGTCACTCGTGTCAAGAGAAGACAGATGTGACAGCTGCCAGTAATAAGCTTCTCTTTGAAAACAGTAAATATCCAGGCACTTTACTGAGGAGTTATTTCATGTTTGGTTATCTTTTCCTCTTGTAAGATACGCATGTGTCACTGTGGTATCTGTGAATGAAAAAGGGAAAAAAAATCAAACATGTCTCTACTACTACTCTACTAGCATTTCCAACTGATCCTCCTTGATTTTTAATGGTCATTACTGGTCTTTCAAAACTTAGGATTGTTATATTCTTTTGAAATATTTAATGCTTGATACAGATGCTTTCAGCACTTTTTGGTAATGTTTTCATTTGTGTCTGTCTCAGCAGTGCCAATTTTCTTAACAGCATCAGAGTAAAATTTTTTTTTTCTTTATTCATAGAAGCTGCAAAGCATCTTGTGTTCTGCACTACTGCTTATGTTTTTCAACAGCTATAGATTTACTTAACTTTTTCTAATGTCAATATAAAGTGATATGTCTACTGTCTTTGGCAGATCTTTCTCATATCTTTTCTGTAAACTTGTTTGAATCAAGATGATGAAGACTAAATGACTCTGAAGGGAATTATTTCACAATAAATGCCCATAAAGCAAATTTTTATTTACCTGTGAAATATAAAACTTTTCCCCTGTAGCTATTACACAGACTGTTTTATTGTTCCCAGTACATTGCTTTAGATTTAGGCCTCTTTAATGTTTTGAACTACTGGTTTTCTAATAGACTGCAGTATTCTGAACCATGATAAATACAACCTTTTTGTTGCCACATTTCATTGTTGTAAAGTGGTCAAGCACTATTTTACTCTTATATAGCTAATATTTATCATCGAATTTAACAGTAATTTACTCCATGGTAGTACTTACAGCCCTTTGTGCAATCATGACCTGTTGGATGGTGGATGGTTCAGTCCCAAGGAATTTTCCTGAACCCTGAATATCTGGTAGCTCACGGCTGCTCTGTCTCTTCATCATACCAGGTACTACAAAGTCTCTCAGGAATAACTTTCTGACTACTCCCTAAGAATTATTTAGTTCTCCCACAGAACATCTTTCTGTCCTCCCTTCAACTGGTCAGAAAAATCTTGTCAAAACACTAGAAATTAGAAACAGAGCCCCCATTGTTTTTTTCACACCAGGCCTCAGAAGCAAATAGATCTCTGAAGGCTTTAGCCTGAAATGTCCCCTCCTCTGCAATGTTGGCTGAAGAAGTCAGTGTGGGTATTTTGGCTGATGAAGGATTTCACTCAGTGACACCAACTTTGCCAGTGTGTTTAAGAGTATTATGTCTCCATGCTGCCAGTTTTTCAGCTGTGTGGTTGTGCTTCCAGTGTTTCTGGAACCACATTGCAAACCAGATTAAAATGATATGGATTAAAATGATCTGATTAACAGACTCCTGCTTCTGCTATCACAAAATGTCTTGGAAAAGTATTTTTCCTGGTGATATAACTAAGTGATCTCAAACCAATTTTATTGGAGGGGTTAATTCTAACCCGCATGGCAACATTTCTTTTCCAAAACAAATATTCAAAGCACATTTCTTCTAATTTGCTGGAAAGCAATCAATTACATTGATTTTCTGTTAAATGGTGTTTTGATAAGACCACTTAGTGGAAGAACACTCAGTAGTTCTGAATCTGTATGTTTTGCATGACCTTGACGTTCCTCTGTTGTGTGAAGGAGGCTGCTGACACTCATTTTTCTGTGAGTGTTACCTATCACCTCTGGTCATGGTTTTAGGACTTTCAGATATTGTGCCTCCTGTTACAGATTTTTTTTGCCAGGGCTCATAATGTCAAATCTGTTAATGCTTTCAGAGTAAAGATGTTTATTCCGCTTGGCTTTTAGCTACTTTGATTTTTTTTTTTTTTTTTTCTGTCTGCATCAGGATAGTTTAGGAAGAGGTGAGAGGCAGGTTCTACTGAATTTCTCTAGAGAAAGAGAACAGGAGAAGTGAGGTTAAGGCTGTGGTCTGATATTGATGATACAATTGAGAATTATAAAGTTTTCTAGAAAATATAGGAAACAGTAGCTGAAGGTGTCTTAGTTCCTTAGACATGTTTTTAAAAAACACAGTGCCTATCAAGATTTTGAAATGTATGGATTATCGGTCCTTTCAGAAGAACATTTCTTGAAGAATAGCTGCTTTAGCACTGGATTTTTACTAACGGGGAGATGGGGAGGAAAGAGAATTTAAAAGTGGAAGACGGGAACCCTGCGGAAAGTACAAACAATGGCATTAACTCTTTTAAGAAAAGAGGTTGAGAGATCTGTAGAATAAGGATTAAAAAGTAATGATCTGATGAGCAGGGTCTCTTGAAAAGTAAAACCAAAGCGTAAAGTTATGAGGAGAGCAGTCTGTTACAGAAAATTATTTTAAATATCCAATAACAATTCTCACATCTCCTCTTAAAAATACATGGGAAACATAACGCTTGAGTGCATTGGGGCATCTTTATTTAACCAAAATTCACAAACAACAGCAGAGGAAACAAGCATGCATAGAGATGAGTTTAAGATGGCACATACATATGAGATTAAAAGCAGAAAGGTAAAGCATAATGACTTTGAGTTATGGAGAAACAGAAAAAGCAATCAAAAACTGGTGCAAAAAAACAGGAAAGGAAGTCAGAGGGAATTTAAGATCAAGTACCTAAAAGTGAAGAAAAACAGATTTGGGTTGATTCAAACACAAAAGACTGCCTTCTTTTATTTATTAAAAGAAAGAAAGAAAGACAGAAAAAAGTGTAATATTAGGCAGATCTTTAAATGAAATATTTAAAAAGATCATTTTCTCTACAATACCTTTTTCACTTCTGCTGTAACTGAACTTAATCTGTGACAATTGCCCTCTACCCTCTTAAGCTTCCCAGAAAATAATAGCGTTTACCTGACCATGAAAGATTTTACATAGGTTTATGCAGAATTGTTCAAAACGTGCTAAAATGGAGTATCCCTCCTTTTAAAGTTTATCATTTTAGTGTATCTGAGGTCATGTTTCCCCCATCTCTCTTTGGGCCTTTTGTGCTTGTTTGCAGAAAGAGATAAGCTTTACAAATAAGTAGCATTTTTTTTTAAATTCATATACCTTAATGCTGTCTCTAATGCTTGTCCATATATATCTCTTAGATTTTCTGACCACAGCTAAGTGGTTCAGCTCACTCTGAATGCTGAGCATTCCGAAACATTTTCTAGTGACTCTTCAGTGGTAAACAAAACTCCATATAGAGAACTATGAAAGAATAATGGGCAAACTAAGTTCATTGGACAAACAGCCAATCTGAGAAAGCTTGCTATTCCACAAACTGGGGCAAAAACACCCCTACAAAATCTTCCTGAGGAGAGTTCACAGAATCACAGAATCACAGAATGGTTGAGGTTGGAAGGGACCTCTGGAGATCATCTAGTCCAACCCCCCTGCTCCAGCAGGGAC
>JAWLRI010000607.1:3404096-3417285 GCA_034781795.1 Crypturellus tataupa
ATCACAGAATGCCTAAGGTTGGAAGGCACCTCTAGAGGTCATCTAGTCCAACCCCCCTGCACACGCAGGGCCACCTAAAACATGTGGCTCAGGATTGCATCCAAGCGGGTCTTGAAGATCTCCAGAGTTTAAAACAACCAGTAAAAAGCAAACAAACAAACAAACAAAACCTTCCATTGAGCACTTCTACAAATTACCTAGAAAGGGGAATGCTGGAAGGCTGTCAGGCCAGCTGTCTCCCTCTTTCCGTGATAAATGTTCTCTCGTGCACAGGCATGCACAACAGCCCCCAGCAACCTAGTTACTACAGACACATACCCATCTTCTTTGTTAAACCTCTGTACTGTGGCTAGTGGCAAATACATATCCAAGAAAGGCAGTCCCTGCAAGTATTACAGTACAAAAATGTAGTCCTTTCAATCCATGTTATGTAATAGCGACTTCTGTAATTTAGATGTATAATTTATGAGTAAATGCTGAAAGTACCTCTTCTAAACTTACAGGTAAACAACAACAACATGATCTCATTGTCAAGCACCATTTCTTCATCTTTTTTTCCTAGTTTTTTACTTCAATTATTCTTCTAACTTTTAACATGTGGTAATCAATGTTAACATTTTGCTGCTTTTTATCATGTAAATAATATGGAGAGAAAAAGAGGATGGAATGATTCAAGGGAAATGGAATGATCAAGCATTAAGGTTTTATCTGTGTAAGAAAGAGATATGTATAGCCATCTTGGGCTTTCATTACAAAGTTCAGTAAAGAGCAGAGCATTTTTGTCACAGATGTGAGAAATAGTAACACAGAAAAGCATTTGGTGACTCATGGACATACAACATAAAAGTCCAAATGTATTAATTGATCCTAGTCAGATTGCAAAGGCTTTCTCTCCTGTATTATTTTCTAATGTACTACAGTATGTAAGAATTAATTAATAGTGAAGACACATGGAAAATTCAAGCTCTGTGGCTGTTATTTTAGTTTTTTGCCTGGGAGACGTATGAAAAACCTTTTCTAGAGATACTATAGTACACAAATTTAGCATTTCATGCAAACATAGAGCCTTTGCAGTGACCAGAGCCTTTGCAGAACCTTTGCAGTGACCATCTCCTCTTGGTAGATGATCTTTGGCAAAACTCGACTATTCAATTTGAATACTATGCTTATGAATGTTAATGTATTATGTGCAATATTAACTATTCTTTTTTATTCTTTAGAACCTTATTTGCTCTGATCATCTGGCCTGATTTCCAGAAAAAGTCAGCTTAGACATTATCTTCTTTGATGTCTTTAAATTATTCAAAAATAAAAGGCTGGAAAAAATTACACTCCTGAAAGCCACCCATTGTAGTATTAAAGCAGAAAAATATCTGTAATCAGCATAGCATGTATGATAGAATGCCGCAGCTCAGGATGATGGTTAATGTTTGTACTGATGTATTTTGCCTACATCTTACCTCAAAAATAATTAATATATTCACAGAGGTGAAAATCCAAACAGTAGAGATCTTCTACAACATCTAAAAAGTTTCTTTAGACCAGTCTGACCTTGACAATATGACTTTTACTGTGGTCAGACTCTGAAAGAAGGTGATTTTTACATCTTAAAAGAAAGAATGAGTACTTCCCTTTATATTCAAAACAAATATTCAGTATGTTGTCTCTTTAAGACATATTGGTTGCATGGTAAATGCTCCCTGCATGATCTCTCTACACTGTAAGCTGTCCAGATTTATCTCATTTTGATGCATCTAGGCAGACTGTAAATGAGGATGCAACAAAAGAAAATGGGGTATTGTGAAAGGAAAACAAGTGGGAAGTAGCTTTCCTCTTTGTTTCTTTTCTATGTCATCGTTGTAACAAACAACAGATCTCATTTGTTTATGAGATATGAGATTTTTTTATTTAATTGTTCCAGGTCCTCTCATTGACTTTTTTCCAAATCAAATACTAAAAGAAAATGGGAATGTGGGAAGAAAAAAAGAAGAGTTGAAAGCTATTAGTCTGGACCAAATTTTCTAGTTTTATAACTTTACTGAAACCAGTGGGGTAATTTTAGGAGACAACTGATAGTATGTCTCTGTCATAACCCTGTTGTAATTTCCTTATTTTAGTAAAACAATGAAGTTGGAAAGTTCCTGAAAGCTCTTGGAGAATTATTATTTGTCAGCAACTAAATGTGCCAAGATGGGGAGTTATAAGCTACAAATGTAAAATAAAAAATTACAGTCTCATATTGATAAAGATATTCTGACTTGAAAGCAAGGTTTTAATAATAATAATAATAATAAAATGACAAAAAATATAAGATCAAACTAAGTTAAACAGCAGAATATCAAGGGCTACTGTCAGAGAAGAGGCTTTCTTACAAGGATGTGCCAACATAAAAACTCATCCAAGCTGAGTATTAGGGATGTGTGTTCAGTTTGAGCTGCTATTGAGATATGTCTCTGAATCATAACTTCACATTAAGATCTCCTTAAAACAAAATTTTGAAAGGGATTTTGATTTGGTGAGAAAAAAAAACAGAAATCCAAGGAATAATTGAACTTTGACCTCAGCATTTCCATTTTTAATGTATCATAATGATTTCGCAATGATTTTTTGTCTTTCCTGCCTTGATGTTCACATTCTAATATAACTAAAAGCATAGCACATAGGAATTAGGATACACAGGATCTTAAAATACATCAGAACTGGTAATGAGATCCTCTCTAATAATAAAAAAAAATCTTTCTTGCTCAATTCCATGTTATTGCAGGGCCAGATACTGTCAAGGTCGGGGAAAGGGACTAGTGTAATGGATTAGATTTTTTTTTTGTTTATTTTATTATCTAGGGCCTGCAGTAACTGATGGATATGCAAGTTTTAAGTTCAGATGGAAAATAACCTGGCAAAACTCAAGGCAGTTTTCAGCAAGTTGTTTAAAAGCAAACAGCCATTAATAAAATAAGGAATAAAAGTAGTAGCAGTAAACAACCAATATTCTAAGCCAGTTGTAAGTTGTCATATATCTCCTGTTACACTGGAAAAAATAAAAGAATATAATTAACAATTACTGAAATGACTAGGTAGGACTGTAATAGATCTATGGATCTGTTACTCTGAAATTCACTGAATTTCACTGAATCTTATACACTGCAGCTTTATCGGAGGAGAATCCTTTCTCTCCTCTTTAATTATATTAGAGCTGAAACTGAGTTTGAAGATGCAGTGAAATACTTACTGACCACTGAGTTTTTTCAAATTCCAGATGACCGTTTCCTACAAAGCATTAAAACACATGGCTTAACTGACTTGTCTCATATATCTGAAGAAAACTACAGGATTTTTTGTGGTTGTTACTAGCTATCCCATCAGAAAAGGGCAACCGTTTGTCCTTTTGTACCATAAAAGAGGTCTACAGTTCTAGCAGAAAATTTTTCTCTTCATAAATATTGCTCAGATTGCTGCCTTCACTGTGAGCAGACTCACAAACGGTTTCTTAATTCAGGTTTTATCTGTAAACTTCTAAGAACACATTTGGCTACACTTCAATAACAATAGCAAATGAGCAAAAGATTTTGGGTGAAGTGTATTTTGAAAATACTTTCTAAAATGTCACTAAAGGTCATTTGCATAACTTATTCCATCAGATTTTCGACAATATGCATTATTTTAAAGTTAATGCCGAATTGATCTAAACATTTTAAAGCATCAGAGAAACTCTCATGATATTATTTGCTTGCTATTTTTTCACAATTAGTGTTTGTGTTAAAAGAGCAAAAATGCCCTAGAACAAACTTTTAAAAAAATCTAGGCGTCTTTTGAGTCTACAGAGTTATAGATACGAAATTTATTTTTGTAGTGGCAAAATGGAATCAGAAATTAAGGTTAGATTCAGACAGATAGAGCTGAGTATCTTCAAGAAGGGCTGTGGTAAAAGAGCACTGCTTTTGTCATCTTATTATTGAGATATATTTTATCCTTGTCTGGTCCTTCAGCTTTTCCACTTACCTACACTCATGTAATTTCATTATGAATAGATTTTGCAGACTGAGCATACTTCAACTTCTGTAAATAAAAATTATATGTTTTGCATAACATTTTGGACAACTAAGTTATTCAAGTATGTTTGCTGTTTGCTTTCTCTTTTCATACTTGCCTGGCCTTTTTGTTCAACTCTTTCAGCCCTGTTCTCTGGGTCTGAACATAAAGGCTGTATCTGATCAAGCAGTACCAGAAAAGGCTCCTGGGCATGTGATTGCCTCTCCCTGGAGCTGTTAAGTTTTGCCCCAGCTGTGCCCTGACTCCTGCCAGCTCCATACTCCCTAGTAACACCCAAGCATGCTTTAGGAATCACGTGGGCCAGGAACCATTCCCCAAGGTAACTTGAGGATGAACGGATTTATGGAAGATAAGAAATTTTAATAATACAGAGGTTTTTCCATGATGTAGGCCTTAGTGCCCCGAGTAGCTTTGGACAGGTAAATTTTAACTAAAAAGATTTTACCATTGGCCAGGTTTTAAGCCAGACATATCTATCTCTGGCCAGCCCTATCTATCTCTAGGTAAAAAAATACTTAATTCACTCTTGTAATTGCTGGTTGCTTGCTCCCTCCTGGGTACTGCTGTCTGCAAGGTCTTTCCAGGAAGGGCAAGGGACAGGAGTATTTCTTTCTGTTCTTCTACCCACACCACCTTGCTTTTTCCTTTAATAATCTTACAGCTTACAGACCATGATGTCCTGAAAAGAGTTGTGTGGGAAGAAAAAGGGCAAAGCTGGTAAGATTGTTCTATGCCGGGATCACTACCATTACCCTAAGACTTGCGACCAAGGAAGTAGCCTTAAAACAAGCTCAACCTTCTTCATTATTTACTGAATTTGTCATACAGCTATTTGACAGTGCTTAGAGATGGGAAATATACATCAAAATTTTTCAAAGTCCACTAAGACTTAGGTGTTCATCTTGAGAGAGCTACTGTTCCTGTTTGCAGTCTTAAATATTCATGGTTTTAGTTTAAGCTAATGGCAAAGGCAGAAAGTCACTAAAGGTTGAAAGCAGATGGTATTGCAAGTTTGGCAGTAGCAAAGATAGGCACAGAGAGTGAGTTAATAATGTTTAAAAAGAGTCATGACTCAACACTTGCTATTCTCATCAATGATGAATAAAACAGCGCCCTTGAATTTAAGAGATGTTTTTGTATTATTTTAAAACGTCAGTCCCTCTAGCAGCATATTATTTTCTCTTTTCATAAAACAATGTTAATGCAGTGCCCAAAACATTGTCTAATGTAACTGGAATTGTGTTCTTTATGTCTTTTAAGTCCTAAATATTTTTTATAGGAAATAAGAAGATTGTACCAAAGTTATTCCTTGAAAGCGAATAATGTGAGAATTAAATTGTACCTTGTTCCCTGTTGTCTGGAGTCTGAGAGAAGATAAATACTTTTTATGACACTGCTCACATCATACCTTATAGAAATGTTTGCTTATGTTAATGATCCTTGCAGTATTATATTAAAAAAAAAGCGTTCAAAAGTCTATACAGTTTTTATTGCTTTTGTGACAAGTTTTGAGTGCCTAATTTTTCAGAGAAAATTAAAACTACTTTTTCATACAGTGCTGAGGTACACAGCTATAAAAACATTTTGTCTCATAATAATAATCGACCTCAAAATAATATCTACTCATGTTTTTTAAATGTCTTTTTTTCCAATTTACTGACAAGTCCTTGAATACTCAAATTTACTTGGAGGAGAAAGCTTTTCCTTTTTGTTTCTTAACTTACTGCTCAGTCAGCCTATTAAAACAAACTTTAAATGATGCCGGAGATTACCTACGGGATTATTGAAGATAAAAATCGAATATAAAGAGGGAGGTTTTTAAGGACTAATTCTATTGAGAGCTCTACACTGGGATTAAATTCTTTATTGAGGTTTGGGGAATGTCAGGATTCTGTTCAGTCTGAACAGCTAACACTGTTTTACTGTTGGTTAAGAAGATTATTGATCTGGCTTTGAATTTCCAGAAACTGTCTATTATATGAAACAAATTTTGAGACTATCAGTGTAGGGACTATTTTTTTCTTTCTCTAACATCAAGTGTTGTGGTAAGGCGTGATTATGCTTTTGGCCTCTCAGGGTTTATTGTGTTTTTATCTCTGCTGGTATTGATTTTGGTGGGACTCTAGAAAGAGAGCAGAGACCAGCAAAAGGAAGGGTTTAATTAAGAAGGATATAACCTCTCTTCGCCCATCTGACTGAAATTATAAAGACCTTGGATCATCTGAATTGTAGTTGGATTTATTCTGTTTTCTGTTTTGTGGCTTGTGGGGGAGGTAAAGAAAAGCTTGAGGGAAAAAAAAGGGTGTGGTGACGTGTATCTGAAATTTATATTTTTTCTTCCATGGTTATTGTCTTTGCATAACAGCTTTAAAAAGCAATTAGAAACTGTACATACAAAATATTCTCATAATATTCTCAGTTTTAAAAAGTGTGTATATATATAAAACCACAATTACTAATATTGATATTAATTTCTTGGATAAAATCTATAAAATAAGTGAAGCTTTGTACCTTTATCTAAAAAAAAAAATTCTTTTTACTAGTTTTTGTAGGAATTAATGCAATCTAGAAGTTAGTATAACCTCTCCTAACTCTAGAAGTTAGGTTTAAGTTTGAGGTGTACTAGATGGTCTTCAGAGAATGCCGGAAAACATACAGAATCTGCTGAAGACAAGGTTCTTCTTATTGTAACTTATTGCTTTTTATCCTAACCAATTCCTGTCCTGAAAAAACATATAAGTTCATCATCATTTCTTCTCATATCTTCTGGAAAAGTCTCATAAAGCTGGGAGCATGCAGTAAACAATGACAATTCAGCCCATACTCCCCAGCATGCATTTCTCTCCTTTTGATTAAATGGGAAGTCACAAAACTGAACAGAGATCCTTTTAGACTAGGCAACTGACTGCAACAGTGGCCACAAGCAGCTCCACAGAGTAAGTCAGGTTAAACATCCACTACAAGCTCTAAACCTTCACCTATTTTCATCTCAGGGGATTTTCTCAGCTAAATGTTTCAATATTACTCTAAGCGTATGCCTGTCTATATTTGAATTTTGGCTTCCATTTTCCTTTCCCTATTGAGTGCATAATCAATATGCTTTCTAAAGCCAGTTAAAATCAAAATACAATTTTTATAGAAGATATCATTATTTGATAGATTTTAGGAGGAAACTTTTGGCAATTCTGGTAAGTGGCTAACATAGCCAAATTTTACCATTAAGGACCCTATCAATCTCAGTTTCAGCCAGTTTGGTAAGGAATCTCTGACATGCCACAAAGTTTCTAAAAATGGTCATTTGCATAGTCTTTTTCTTTTATGATTTGGACTCATTGTCTATAATATGTTTCTAATGACATACTAATGCATTAGTGAGGATTATTTGGAGTGGAGACCACAGTGCCTCAGAAATAAGCAATCCATCCAGAAAAGGACAGTGATACTATGTCAAAATACAGGTACATTTCACTCAGGATCCTGTTTCTGAGAGCAGTGAAAGCTAAAGCTGATGGCAGAATACAGAAGCACATAAAACGTACACTAATATACCCATGGAAACCTTTCTGCACTATGAACAATTTGTGACTTGTGGATTCTCGGTGCCTGAGGTGAACTCTCTGCAGTCTCTAGCAGTCCTTGATGGATTTTTCTTCTATAAATGTTTCCCCTTGATCTCATAAAATGAAATCTACAACTTAAATGTGGGAAGTTATGGACCTCTTATGGACTTCATCCTGGGACATTAAGCAGTCTTATTATCAGTTCACTGACCAAAGCAAAAACATAGTACTTCATTTTTTCTTGACTGATCCTTAAGAAAATGTAGGCAAAATAGAAGTTTTCTTGTGGGAGATTTTGAATGATCAGAAAGTATATTTTACAATAAAAAGTCTACACCAGAAACACTCCACCAATTCCAGTTATGTGATTATTGATAGTACAGTCATTGTTTTCCTGCTCTCCTGGGGTAAGATTTCTGATTAGATGAAAATTATACTGTTTGCACTCACCAGTATCCTTCTCATTTTATTGAGATGATGAGCCATATTTCACACAATGCATAGCATGAAGGGAATATGAAAGGTCTCTGACAGTTGGGAAGAACATGGTCATTTTAGTTTTTCTAACTTTTTTCTCTTTCTGTAAGCTGTGTTACTTTATTTGTTATCACATTTTCTGATAATTGTAGATATAGTGACACTGACATTTTTTCTTATTACTTTAGACACAAAAATAGGCATTTTAGGAAGCATTTGGTGACAGCAGAACATTTACTTTCATCAAATTCAGTGCTAGTTTTAGCACTAAAGGCAGTGAAGCCATCAGTATGCCATTCGCAGTTCTGTTGATAATCTGACTCTCCATGCCTTATTTTGCTTCACAGAGAAGATAGATAACTTTTTATTTCCAACAATTATATATTTCTACATGAGAAGTAAATCTTTAAAAAGTACATATGTTTTAGAACGGCCTGAGGAGAAACTTTTCTGACTCCTAATTACCACAGTTGTTGCACTGTCCATAACTTTTGCACCATTACTTCTTTTCAGGGACTGTGACACTGCTGAATTGGCTTTTCCCAAGACGTATCAAAAGCAATCATAGAAGAGTGGTTAAAAAACAGCTTTCTGTCTATATTCACACCATGCATACACCATGCTCCATTCCCCTAGGAACACCCTACTATGAATAATGATTCTCAGTATTACTTGTTTGTTTTCAGACAGTTGCCAAAGAGCATCTCAAACCACTATTTATATAACAACAGGATATATAAGCTGTAAGTATTTCCATTTTAGTATGTACCATTAATAACAAATAGAAACACTGAAGGAAAATATGTCTTTTATGGGTCTTTCTGGATTAGAAATCACGTACTTCATCCGTAATTCTCCAGGAATGCATGAGTTTCTAGGTATAAAATAAGGGGGCGACTATGTCAGGCCTCTCAATTGCAGTGATGAAGGGATGCATCAGTTACCTTGTTTGCTATCCCTTGTTGCTACTTGTTTCCGTGCATTTGCAGTATAGATGGAATCAGTACAACACTTGGGATGTAAAACTTCTCTCTAGAAACAGAAATGAAGCTATGAATGCGCACCTCTGGCAAAGTAATGCTATATACAAAAGCATAGAGCATTATATGACTTTGTTGTTCCAAAAGGGAAGGAATTAAAATGCTCAGCTGCCTTCATCCTTGCAGACTTTCAAAGGAAGCTATAAAACTTCTGAAACTGTTCTGTAAATGTAATTGTTCTATAAACAGTCTGAAATAATGAAGACTGTTTCAAATACTTTCCCAAGAGTTTCAAACCCTTTCAAGTTCCAGAAGTTTTAAAAATGTATTGTATTTTGTAAAAGGAGAAATCTATAAAATATATTGATAGCACATTTTTAGAGAGAGATGAGAGGGACAGGTGGAGGGGAAGGGATCAAGGGGAGAAGAGAAGACCATTTTTAACCAGTTTCCTTGTGCTCTCTTAAGATCTCTTTCTAAAAGTGAGAAATACATACATTGTAGACAAAAATATCTGTAACAAAGTGTGTTATGTATAACTAATTGAAAAACTTGCTATTCAGCATTAACAAAATTAATTAATTTCCTCCCCAGAAGAACAATTTTATAGTTTGTCAGAATCTTGGGAAAAAAATGCTCTTCTCATGTAATACTCAAAAATTAAACTAATATCAAGACTGAATATTTTAGTTCAAACTTAACCAATGCAGCTGTTCAAGCTGATCTTTTATCTGCAAATTTACCACAGCAAAGTATTTTCTATGCTGTTAAAGAAGCTGCTGATTTTTAGTGAATATAACTGTACTTTGGATACAGGAAGCAGAGGGATATTGTGTTTACTTATGTTTATTTTAGCTATTGTATGTGAAAGGCTGTGCTGTCTCTGCTGCTGATAGCATTCAGTATCCAAACTCAGGAAACAGATTAAAAATAATCAAAGTATGAAGTGACTTGTTTTACAAATTGTTTTTATATAAAAATATAGCCCTATGCTAGACAGTTTAAGATCTTAATAAAAATGTAATGACAGAAAAACAAAACAAAACCATATACTTCCTTTTCATATTTATCTTCATATAACATGCAAGATTCTCTTCACCAGCTCATTCTGTTGCTATAGTCCCTTCTCCAAGCAATGACTTTTCTGAGTCAGTGGTTACATCCGGACCATTGTGTTCAGTAATGAACAAGAAATCCATGCTGTGACTTGGTTTAGTCCCTTTCTAATCCACAATTTAATGCTAGCCTCCGTATCAGTCTGTGCCAGAGTTTGGCAGTTCAATTTCAAATTGCAAAGCAAATCATTCCGGAATAGTTCGAACTACTAGACAGCATCATCAAAAGTTTTGCTCTGAGCTGCTGTCAGGTAGCCTTCAGTAGAAGTTTTAAATGGGATGGGTTATCAGTTGTATGCAGTTGAGTGCAAAAAGGAAGGAATCCTGAAGTGTGAAGTGTGATTTCTTGTTCCACACTTCTGTTTTATGCCAGTTCCAGTCCTGTTTTCTAGATTACCACTGCTATGTTCTAGAAATGTATCAGTAGATAAAGCCACTTTACTTATGAGAGTCTTGAGAGAGAGGGAGAGAAAGCGCACGCATGCCAGGTATAAAACAATAGACTCTTAAACTTGGGACATTTTGTATTTTCTGGCGCCTCTAGACTGAAAACTGCAGTCAAACGATCTGTTACTAGCCCAGAAAGGTTTTAAAGATTAGATTTTAGGTATTCACCTGCCTTTGCTTAACAGAAACCAGGATTCCCTATACAACTTGATTAAAAAATAAAAACAAGCAAGCAAACAAAAACCCTCAAGCCCAGAAATTAAAAAAGAAGAAGAAGAAGAAAATGGTTTAGAAAATGACCGGAATGATCAGATTCAGGTTGCAGAGAAACTCAGCCCTGTAGATGTTACTTAATACATCCAAATCCTGAAGACTTGGGATGCAGGAAGTTCTGGACACTGGCAGGCTGTAACTGTAATTGGAAAGAAGAAAACCGTTAAGAGCTGTACATTAAAGCAATGTGTTCTGTGTTGTGCCCTACTTCCAGGTGATTAAGAATTGATCCTTACTGAGATCCAGAAACTAGATCCGCTGAATACTCATACTTGTAGGTTTATACCTGTACAAAACTTGGGATGGTACAAGGAAAAGTAGAATTTTAGAATCTATTTAGAATCTTTAGATTCTATTTTATTTCCTTGATATTACCAGTTAGATGTATTATTGTGAAAGTTTTGTCATGTTCTTGCTAGTAAGGGTGAAAATGGGAGTGAGGGAAGGAAGAATCCAAAACTCTAAAGCTAGAAATGAAATCATAAACTGGTTAACAGGAAATCATAATATTTAAAATGTACATTATTTATATAACCTCTACTATCAGGCTTTTATAGAGGTTTCTGATGCAATAAACTATTTTGCAGACTGACAGTCATGCACCCTCCCTTAGAAGTCTGTCAAAGAAAGCAGAACGTCCTTTTCGAATTAGCGCTCGGAGCTCACAGGACTTAGTGAAACCCTTAATCATTTGCTTACATAACCCAGCAGGATTATCACATGGACACACTATTACATTCCCTTGAGTCCTGGGTCATGTAAGGGCTTACAAGGAAATGAGGTTACCTAAGCGTACAAGATGATACTGTAAACCGTGAGTTTAAGCAATCACCTTGCTACAGTGTTGCTAGTGAAAGCTGTTGAATAGATATCTTGAATTATTTTATCTGACAGTCAGGACTGAAAAATGTGAGTTACTATAGGCTTGGTTGGTGGTTGCATGATCTTGTCAATTATATAGCTCTCGAAAGAGATATTGGGCAGTCACTGGGCAATTTACAGTGTTCCTTGATACATTTAAAATTTATTTTTAAAATGTCAGATACTGAAAGAGATTCTGAATTCTGAGGATGATGGAAAAGACATGGAGGAAAAGTAATCTTGCAAAAAGAGTCACTTCTTTTTTTTTCATAAAACAGAAAAAAAGAGAAAAAAAAAAGATTAAAAAAGAGAGTACAAAGGTCCACCATGTCTATGGGGAGAAGCTCTGAAGAATCTCTGACTCTTTTTCCCTCCTTTAGGGCCTGAATGTTTCCAGAGGAAATAGATAAGAGAGAAAGAACACATGAGAGGTTTCTTGGGACTCCCAAAGAATATGTGGGTCATTTTATTTTGCTGCCATTGCATATATGTGTTTTCAATAGGCCTCTTGTACTAATACTACTTAGAATGTCAGAAATTCAGGTACATCCAGCAAATAGCCATTCTGCCATCGTGACTAAGACACAGTGCCACACTGTTTTTCCTATGCAGTCATTTCATTCTTTCCTCGCTAAAGCTTTCCTGTCTTGTAACCAATCAAATAAATCAGCTGTTTATGAAGATTTTTGTGGGCAGCCCTCAGAGTGCAGTTTCTGTCCCTAATACGATGAGGGAAGTATTCAGGCTGTAAATTCATGAATTATGTGCACATACCTGCAGAAAGTAGGAAATGATAAATGAGATGTTGCAACAAGGAAAGCTTTGTTTGCCAAATAAAGCAGTGTTATGCTTAGGAATGTTTATATACACTGTTCTCTATCACCGATATTTTTGAAGAAGTTTTGTGGATGCTGAGTTAGGTTTATTTTCTCTGCATCACTTTGGAGAGTAATTTGGGGGGAAAAAAAAACTATTCTGTTCTCTCACCTTACCAGTGATGGAGTACATGATTCTCATGTTTTTAACGGCTATTAACTTAATTTTCATGAAATGAATAATGGTGAATAATGTACCCATGGGATGCATGACAATATGGCTAGCACTAAAGACAGGCAGAAAGGGACAGTGTAAACTGTCAAAGCCAAATAAGATGCATGCTCAATACATGTAAGATTATTTCTCCAGCACTTGAATCCCCGGATAATTTTAAATAAAACCCATTTGGAAAAGGCTGGAGCAAGAAAACGTGGCTGGAGTGCTGCTCCCCCGGCTTGATCCCATGCTTTATCTCGCTTTGGCAGCCAGACGTGCCGCTGGCAGGCTGCAGGTCGAGCCTTTTGAGCGCGCTGCCCCACCGGAAAGCGCCGCGCTAAGGCAGCCGCCCGCCGGCCCCGCCATTACCTCAGCGGCGCCCACGCGCCCGCAG
>JAWLRI010000607.1:3423381-3438635 GCA_034781795.1 Crypturellus tataupa
CTATTCATGCTTTTAGATCGGGCTGCATCTAACTTTCATACTTTCCTCTCATACTTGCATTGTCATCTCTCTAGGAAAAGGCCTGTGAAGTTTTCTTTCTCTCATAGAACACGTGCTCTAGTATGCATCTGGTTCCTGAATGTCATGGAAAAATTATAATTATGTATAATAATGAACACTTTATTGAGTTAAGCAAAACACCTTAAAATAATGAGTTTGCCTTACTGGTTAAGTAAATATTTTAATCTGAGGTATGAAGCTTATGAGAGAGTCATTTGGGGAATGACAGACAGCAGCTACGGTCACATATGAAAAAAAAAACAGTAATGGTCTAAAGTGTCTGTTCAGTGTGTTCAGGCACTCATTGAAAGATGATGGCTATGTGTGTTCTCTTATGCTCCAATTCAAAATGGCAGAGGATATCCTTTTTTTTCATTTACCCTCCTAAAAATTATTTTAAATCTCAGGAACTGTTTAGTTCCCACACACTTCATATCCCTCTTTCCAATCTCTCCCTGAATCAAATTTTATTTTAAAAGATTTTTTTTTTTTTTTAATAGGGATAGTACAGTGCTTCTATTGTCAAAGATTTTGTGTGTTATGTCCTTTTACTGTGACCCGTGGCCCAAAAAATAGATGTTTTCTTCCATTTTTGTCTTTTTTTTTATCAGAAGCAGTTGATTCTGAAATTTTAATTGAGGTTATTTCTCACCTCTATTCCTTTGAAAGAGTTGCTTGTATTTAACATTCCATCTTTTACAGAGATGTATGGAATTCTTTTTTTTTTCCTACTGTTTTAAAGTCAGAATTACAAATTTATTTATTTACTTTTTCTCTCTGTATTCCTTATCATGGTGTCCAAGAACTTGAAAATCAACTTGATGATAGCATTTCTTGAGACAATGGTTATTTCCCAAGTAAGAAGTCTAGTTTCTAGTCAAGAAGGAGCAAGGGGAAGCCTTTTTATTGTAGGCATGATACAATTAATTTGTCTGTAAACTTCTATTTCAAAACTAGAAAAAAAATGTGGATTAGAAGATACCATGTAATCAAAATGGACTCCAATAGTGATAAGTGAATAAGCAATAAAGCAGAATATAATCACCCATTCAAAACATGATACCATAACAGTGCACATACTACTTACATTGATGGTTTTCTCTGGTGGGATTCTAGATCTTCTTTACTGGAATACCTATGAAAATTTGATGTCAAATAGCTTCGTGGGCAAAAATCAGCGACTAATGCTACCTACTGTTTCCATATTTCTACTGCATTGACACTGCGGGTGTTTTAGACCTGGGAATGCCTTTTTATTTTATATATGAAGGGGTTTAGGATAGAGATAGCCTTTTTGCGTTATTATGGTTTTTGATACTGCTGCTAATAAAATAGTCAATGATAGTCTCAATTTAACAGGAAGGAGATATTTGTTACAGCTTCCAGCACACAGTAAAGACATTCATACATTTTTTTTTAATGAGAGGACCAGCTTTTTGCATAATTTCTTAGATCATTAAGCTGATAAATTCCCTCATTTTGTTTTCATACTAGAAAATATCTAGCTAAATGTACACTAAAGAGTGTTAACATTAAGTATTTTGATATTACATGTTTTAGTAAAGACTGTAATTAGTCTCTCTATCCTATCAGGCAACGAGGATTCTTATACTGGAAGCACTTAAAAGCCCCATAAAAGTGGGCATTATTACAAAGAAAAATGTACCAGTGTCATTTGAATTTCCTTGGTGTGTATGTCAGGAAATCAGCAGGGGTTGAATGAAATTGTTTCTGTTTCAGTCCAGCTAATATGTGTTAGTGGTGATTATTATGACAAGTCAGTCTATGTTATATTAGCAATCATTGTTAAAAAATTTGAAACATGAAAACATGAAAAGGTTAAACCTTTACAAAATTCTCGAGGATCTTTATTTTGCTTACGATAATTCAGCAAAACAAAACAAAAACCTGCATGAATTTAGTTCTCTGACACTGCTGCCCTCCCCTCCTCCACCTCCTTAGAATAGAGAAAAAATACAGTTTGAAAACTCATCTTGGCAGATTGCCCTGCTTTCCCCTGAGCCCTCCTCCCCAGGATTGCTGATCAAAGTATTTTGAAATGGATGGGTATTCTGGGGCAGCACATGCTTTAATGTAGAATGAAGCCCCAGGTGACCTGAATATGTTTATCTGTAAAAGATACCACTACTACTAGAAATGTTTTTTGGGAATGGAGCACTGCAGGTAATTCCTCTAGTTGCTGACTGTTGTTCTATGCATTGCTTTTTCATAGGTGTACCTTTGCCTTCAGCCCTACTAGCATACTATTATTAATAGTGTGCTCAAATTAAATCTATTTTTTAATGCAAATAGGTCTGAAGGGGAAATCTCTGTCATTTTTGTTTTTCATATAAATCTACAGAGGTCTATGAACAAAAAATAACTGTAATTCAATATTGAACTATTCTGGCTTTCCTGTAACAAAATATGGCCCTCCAAATTAAGAATTGTCTCATTAATGCATCCCTTGGAGTACTGGGATTCATCAAGACACTAGTATAGACATCTCTTCCCATCCTTCCCCTACAATAAAATTATGTTTTGAAGACTTTCTACTGCTTAAGGACTTGTTCAAGCATACCTTTGGTAACAGATGATGAATTCAGTATTTAAATGTCTAGTTTGACACACAAAACTCTGTCCCAACTCTTTCCTTTTATCACAAATCAGTAAGATATATCTAACATAGAACTTTCTACATTAGGTCCAGAAACACAAGTTGTACCCTGCTTATGAATTATGGATGAGTTAGCTGTAACAGATAAAATGATAAAAAAAAATTGCAGCAATGCAGCTTTTCTGACTTTGACCTTCAATTTGCTACTTTCCATTTTATTCTCTAGAAATATTCTCTATTCTTCACTTTTTCAGGACAGAACTAGAAGTGAAATTATGATTTTACTGTCACAGGCAAACAGTCTCTTCCTGAACTTTTTTTTTGAGTCTGCTAAGCAAATTGTTCTAAATATCTCCATATAAAAGGAGTAGCTGCATTACTGGAGTTTTGTAAGTCTCTATGAGCATTCACTGATTAACTGTTGGCTGCCCTCATCTCCCTTGTCTCCCCAGCAATTAATTTTTGGTGAGTGAGCCAGATCATCCTCTAGATATATGAGTTGTTGTGGTAACCTTGTACTTAAGGGAATTTTGCCAGGTGTGTGTTGCAGAGACACCTAAGACTTCTGGTCTGTCCTTGGCACCTTTTTTGTTTTCTCTGTGTCTGCCTGTTTCTTGTCCTGTTTGAGCTGTTTTCCTAGCCTAGCCTCTTTTTCCAAACTCCGTTGTGGTATGTGGCTCCTTATGGGATCTAACCTTGCAGTAAAAGTCCTATGATTTTTTTGCATGTAGAAGTCAAGTACCACAGCACTTGAACCCAGCAATATCCCTCCCTACCTCCTTAAACTATTATGTTTCTTGTCCTTCTTCAGGATGTTTATTCATCAATATATTCTGGCATGTTACATTACTCTTGGCTAGCTCTAATTACTAGAAGTTATTGCCTACAGTCTAGGCGTCACTCCCTGATAAACACTTTTCTTTAAACTTAAGCAAGAGTTAATTGACCGCTGTTAGTGCATAAAGAATGGGGAAAACAAAATGCATATAGGAGAACATCTGTTCCAAGAAAGCCACTTAAAATCATCATACAGTGCAACAGGAGAAATATCTGTTTCCTTCTCAGTAGATTCCAGTGATACATGTGAAAGCAAAATGGAGAAGGAGGTATCAAAGGAGGCTTTGCTGTGGGCCAGGTGCCAATCAAGGCATGTCTGGGTGACACGTCTGTATTGCTATCTCTTTGCTAGAGTGTATGGGGTGAGGGGGCAGTGCTTGTGGGACAGTGTCTATAAGATGACAGCAGAATATTCTCTGACCAGTTCAGTAGAAGAAATGGTTTTCTGTCTTTTAAGTACTTTTTTTTCTTCCTTTTTGAGTGAAGGACAAGAGAAAGCACAAGTCTTTGGGAGAAATACAAAAAACTAAAAATGGCACACATGTAATAGTACATTTTTTTTCCAGTAAAGACTAGAACGATGCACAAATGCATTCATTTCCTCTTCAGTAAAACTTAGTTGTATATGATAATACTTCAGAAAGCGCTTAAGTTCACAATGGAAGGAGTTTGTTTCTTCTTGCTTACCTCTATCATTTAACAATTAGCCTTGTGCCATGCAAATCTGTGAAATAGATTATGTACTAGAAAATGTTTTGTAACAGTAGCATAATTCCCTGAAAGCTGTTGTTTATTTAGTTTAGTATATTACAGTGAAACTGCCCTTATTTCATGTAACTTAATAATGAGCATTGTTGCATGCACCATTTAAAATTGGATAAATGCATCAGAGATACTACCTGGGAACACATGTTCACATAAAAAACAGTGCACTATTTTTTTTTCCCCTTGGTAGCTGTAATGATAATAGTGTACCTATTATGTAAATACCTTACATTTTCCTCCTTGTCCATTCAGATCTTGTCAACATATGCCACATTCCTAGGTTGTCGTATGGGACTTCTGCTCTATTTAGGCATAGTGATAACAGATAGGGTTTTAAAAAAGAGACATACCAAATCCAAAAGGGAGGAACTCTGTCCCTAATCTTTGACATACTTCCTAATTTCCATTGTCCAAGATAATGTACTCTGTTACTGAACAGGGCTGGCTGGTAGTTGCTCAGACAGAATCCCCGCCTTTTGTGCATTTTAACTATAATCATAATATTACCGTCTTTTTCTGCAATAAATATGTGAGTCTACACAACTATCTCAGTTTACAGAATGCAGTACTTACATTTATTCAAATTCATAAATGTTTAACAAAAAATCCTTATAAAACAAAACAGATCAGCATGATCATAACTACTTGTTTGTTCATTTTGGAGCCCTATACAGATTTTCTCATCAGCTGGAAAATACTTTCTGAGGTGGTGGACAGGACTCTTACTCACTTGGAATGCTGACTATATCCGTCTTTGCCATCTGTATGCTATTAAAAAGTTCTTGAGCATCTTTCTGAACCTCAAATTCAAGACACTCCAATATGTAGAACTATTGAATCAGCATTTTTAATTTGAATCAACATATGAACTAATATGGGGCTATTACTCAGTGAAAATTTAGTACTTCAATCAGTAATGATTAATCTCCTGAGAATGTCTCCCCTGTAAAAGTGACAAGCGCATTAGTCTATAAGCGTCTAATTTTTTTGTCTCATCTCTGGGATATATTGGGTGTGTTGTCTCCACATGAGTCTCTGTTGACCATATCTGAGAAGTCCAAATACAAAGATGAGCAAGATTGGGCAGAGTGGTCAGGGAGCAGGCAGAATGACAGTAAAGGCCTTGGAACCACTGCAGGCAAAGTTTTGAATCTTTACTCCAAAAATCTGACTTTGATTCTGAATCTTTACTCTATCGATAGCCTTTTTAATTTAAGATGAAATAGGTGATTAACTCTTTATAATGTCAAACCACTTAAATCAATGAAAATTACCCCCCTTACATATTGAGGAAGCATTCCAATCAGTTCTTGTACAGGAGCAAGCAATCTACTTCTTACACCACCTCTGATTCCTAAAAACTTTTGGTGAAAGCCAACGGTTTATTTTTCAGACCCTGTTTCTCCACAGATGTTTTTAATTTATCTAGTTATCAAATCAACAATATGGACAAGCCTGGATTCTGCTTGAAAATTCTACCAAGCCACACATTTTTAAAAGGAAGGTTAAAAGGAGAAAGACTGATTAATGGAAAAGGAATCTCTAAGGGTAAAAAAGTAAACAATTTTAGAGGTTTTGTATGGTATGAAATACAAGATGGAAAAAGTAATTGGAGTCAGAAAGGAAGGATACTGCTATTGAAGGGTGGCATATATTTTTGATATTTTAGTTAATGAGGTGTTGGAATGAGCTACCTGTATGCACTGAGGAAATATCTTCAATTTAAAAAATAGGTTAGACAAACATCTGTTAAGGATGTTTTGTTTCAGTGTAGTGAAATAGAATAGACTATTTTATGTAATTCATCATCTCCCAACTTTGTATGATATTGTGACTTGTTAACTACATAATATTTATTACTTTCATCGCCAGTTTCCTACAAGATGCTGTTACACTTTCCTCATAAAGAAAGCCTGTTTTTCTTATTTTCATTTTGAAGTCTTTATTTTCTTGACACTTGTGTATGAGAAGTACCATTTATCCTGAAGAAATGAATTCTCATTGCTTTAAGAACAATTTCTCTCATCTTAGCATATTTTACTCCACACTAGGCTCTCCACTGAGATGTGTCAGGCTGAGAGATAATAATAGGTCTGTAGTAGGTTTGAAATGCTGCATATCCCAAAACAGAGTACTGAGATACTGTAGGCCCCAAAGGAAATCTTATAAACTTAGTGACAGTGGACATAAAAGAAGACATTAGGCTGACTTTCACTTTCATATACATCAGAGCTGACTCTTCTGGGTATAGAATATCTTTTATTCAAAATGAGCAATAAATAAGAAGATTCTGACAGCAGTTCCAAAGAACATAAGCTGTTGAAAGAACGTGGTTGATAATGCTAGCCCACAGGAATGGCAGCAGTGGTCCACAGGGAGGCTCGGGTCTGGGAAGGACTGCTGAGCTTTTCCAGCCTTCAAAACTGTGTTTCTGGCATGCACGGGGAATGGCTTTTTACCCTGGTTTCCAGTAGTCACACTGCTAGACATTAGCATTAAAGAAGGACTGGGTTTCAAATCAGCACAACATAGTCAATTGTTTGATAAACCTAGCAGGTAAGCACCAGACAGGTTTCCTTTCCTGTTAGGAAGTAGCTACCTTCAGCTTTATTTCTGTTGATGAGAAAAAAAGCTATTTTATCCCATGGAAGCATCATGCAGTGAATGTTCAGCATTTCTCTTTTTCTATTTTGTAAATCGGTTGTCTTTTGTTTAGTGTTGTTGCACAAGATGTTTTAGCAGCAACTGTCTCCATATAGGCAATGAAACTCTTATTTTACATTAAATAAGGCTGCCTTTAAGAAGCCCCAGAAGGTTATTTCTTTAAATTACCATCATATTGGAAGAGCTTCAATGCAGTAGCTCCATGGTAATCAGAAGTGTTTTTTCTTTTTTCCCTTCTATGAATTAGAAGACATGAAAAATTGAAAGTGAAGCAAATGAACAGCTATCACTCTTTTTTCAGTTAAACATTTAAGGTTGGAAAGAATAAAAAGCATAATTAACTAATGTGTCTTTTTTGTTGTTGTTTTTTGTTGTTGTTGCTGCTTTTTTTTCCCCCTGAGATACTTTGTTCTAATTCAAACTGGATGTAATTTCATATTTAAAAGACTCAAAGAACTACAATAGTAAGCAAGTGAATGCCTCTGAGTAAATATTGCAATCCAATCTGAGCTGCTTTAAAGCTAAGCAAACCTCCTGAATTTAATAAAAGCAGGGATATTTCTGAAATACCAGCAAGAAGTAAAAATATGTGGTAAAGGTTTCTCACCCCAAGGAGTAGGTACTTTATTTGCTTGTTTTATATCAGTAAGGATTTTACATTTTAACTAGAGATTTGTACTAATCATACCAAATTACTCTGTAAAGCAGGAGAAGTGAAAGCATTATCTGAGCCAAATAGGGCAATCTCTCAAGAGGTAATAGTATTAAGTCTCTTATTTAGTGTATTTTTTTTTCTTTTACAAAACAATCAAAAAAAGATCTGGAAACATGAAAGAGCTGCTGTAGATGCAATTTTATGAGAAAGCCTCTAAAATTGCACAAAGAAAGTCTACTGTGCCCAAAGTTTTTTCAACATCAAAGGCATCAGGGAAAGAAAACAACATACATGAAACTTGGGCTTTGTCCCCGAGCTGTTTGTTTGGGCATTACTCGTTATTAATGAGATTCATAATTCAATTAATTGTACTTCAAAGCTCATTTCTAAAATGTTTAATAAACAGAATCCCTAAAATTGTGACATTCAAGGAATTTTAAAATTGTACATATATAAAGTACTTTCAGGAAAACAATGGACTTGATCACTGTCTGAATCTATTCTAAAATGTTCTGATTGCAGTAACATACTATAAAAGTTATACCAGCACAAATTACATATAAAATAGTTTGAGCACTTCAGATAATTTTCGGAATGTGAAAACTGAAGCTTGCTATAGTTAAAGCAAGTGCCATTCCTGTTGGAGAGACAAAAGCGAAGCATCGGTCCCAGAATGCTCCTCTAACACACCACTGCTTTACAGCATTTCTGAAGTTCTCTGCTGTGTTTCTTCAAACATATTCTGTTTGCAATGTAACTTGAACATTGGTATGAAAAAAAGCAGACTTCTGAACATGCCTTCAAGATAAATAAAAACTTATAACTCAGTTTTAAGCAGTAAAATCAGACTGAGATGTGTAACCTTGATGCTGTCGTTTAAAAAAAAAAACAACTAAAATGGAAATCAAATTGGTTTAAAAACAAGTACAATTGTAATTAAGGAACACATTTCCTTTGTTCTAAATTTATGGCAGTCAATTACCTTAGTCTTAATGCAATTTGGAAGGGCATCTGAATGAATCACTGGTAAGGCAAGTGCCTTGGGAGTGTTCCAGGTACCAGTTGCAGCCAGTGAAGGATGATACAATGTGTTTTCAGAAGAGAACAACTCAGAGGAGCTCCTGTACCTCTGCAAGACAATACCTAGTGCAAGGTGGCTAAGGCAAGGACAGCATCTATTTTTGAGGGGATATAAAGAGCCACAAAATTCCCACTTGTGTGCTGCGAAGGACACACATAAACTGTACATAAACTTGCCAGAAGTGAAGACCAGATAGTCAGCTATTAACCTTTCCTGCATCACAGAATAAGTCAGTATTCTATAACATTTCTTTTAATATATACAATTCAACTTAAGGGTGAGAAAATCAACACATTGGAATTGAAAACACCATTGAAAACACAAGGGACTAAATGCAAGGCCTTTTTCAAAACCTGTTTAAATTCACGATGATGAGCTTTGTCATCTTATCTGTTGTAGAAACCTGTCATACTCTTTAAGATGATTGTTACATACTGCTTGGATTCATCTAATGCAATCTGGCAGTCAAATCCTGAATGAAGCTCTTCTATCAACAATACTGACTTTGAGGTTCAGTTCTGTGTAATTCATGCAACACCCTCCTTGCTTGCATAAAATTCATGTGTGTTTGGGTTTCCCCACAGGTCAACAATAGTTTAATAGCGGTAAAAATCTAAGAGCGGGGTGGGGTATCCCTAGCAGAGGGGTACTGTGTTATACATACCTGGACTTCAGCTGAAGAGTAGAAAAAGTTGATCCTCAGCTTGAGTTCCTCAGACACCTTCCGTGGTAGGAAGGGAGGAGAAGCACAAAAATGAAATGAAGCCTGCTGGCACAAGAGTTTACTTTCAATAATTGGTGCTGAAGGAAGGAATGAAAGGAAGACCCTTCATTTCTTGGGGGAAGGGAGAGAATTACATTCTCCTTTTGCAAGGCATGCCAGCAGATGGAAAAATGGAAAAGAGATTGAGACAAGCCCTAGGCTGGATGTTAGATAAAATTTGTGTTTCATACAGTAAGAAGTGAAGTTCTTACATAGAATTTGAGAGAATCAAAGAGAAAGGAATTTGGTAGCTGACTGTCAGCTTGGTGTTGTAAAAGTAGCTTCAGTTAGGCTATGGTATCTGACCTTTATGTGTGAAGACTTGAGGAGCCAAGTCAAAGGTATGTTTGACTAACGTTTTGATGAATGTACAGCAAAGACTGCAGTTTCTTGCCCCAGGAGTACAAAAACTGATTTAGAGTGCTACTGCAGAGCGTGAATAAGGGGATGTGGCTTTTGCATATCCAGCCAGCTCAGGGAATATGACAATGACAATGACTTGTGCGTTTTGTGTACTCTGGGTCACATTTAGTGGCTGCCAGCCTCTTGAGCTGGTAAGTATGCTATGCTTTCTGTTGAAAGGGAATTACCATGTAAGCATGCTACCAATCTGCCTTCCAATCTTCAAATAGAATTTTAAAGTACAAGAAAAATGCATCAAGCTTTTTTTTTTTTTTTTTTTTGGATAAAATCCACTACTGAACTCTATCTTCACAAAGCGTGGGTAGTTTAGTCTTGGGATAAGAAAAATGCAAATCAGTCTGAGGTTATAGCACTTTTCCTTTGAAAGAACAGAATAAAAAGCTTACAGACTGGTAGCATGCCAGCTAAGCAGTGGCAACCTACTCAGAAGTCTGGTGTCCTAACTGAGGCAAGTTATTTAATTAACAAAATGTGTAACAGAGGCAGGCATATCAGCTGTGTCCTGATTTGGCATCACTTCAGATTGGGAAGTTTACCAGGCTCCAGGACTCAGTCACATAAACATGAGACAGCTTGAGGAACCAGAGCTGCCTGAAGCTGCCTGAAGCTGGCAGATATGACTAAATCTGTGAAAACCTGCTTATGTACAGCAACACAGGAAGAAATGCAGGACATGTTAGGGGACATGAAATCATCCTAGATACTTACACTCCCACACTAAGTCTTTAAACAACCATAGTGAAAGTGTACATAAATCAGCACCATACAATACCTTTCTCACTCAGGGTGGAAGCTTTGATATGTCAGGCTGAAGTGGTAGAAGGTTGTTCAGATGATGTTTACTGGAAGGAAGGAATTCCATAAACATCAGTGATCCAGCAATGGTCTTTCCTTCACAAAGTCATTTGTGTCACAGGTAAATGTGCTGAAACTAAACTTAGTGTGGGAGTATTTAATTTCATTACTAAATGTCACACAGTTATTTTCATGTTAATCTATGTTTTCTGTAGAGTATGTGTGAAGTATCTGAGCATGGTGAGCCACATTTTTTTTTTTTTTTGTGTTCACACCCTATGTCAAAGCCATTTCTTCTATTAAATAGCCTAATCCCCTGCTTCTCTTGAGATGACTCTACTCCCTATTATGCATGGTCTTGGGTTTTATTCTTCTCTATTTTCATCCCATTTATTTTTTGGATTATGAGAGAGTAGAATGAATTGAGCTTTACATTGAGTTGTTTTGAAATAAGAGTCTGACCAAGCTTGCCTCAGTGCCCTCATTCCAACTAATGTTTTGTTATTTTATCTAGAAAAAAATTACTGATATGAAATTTTCTTAAAAATAGAGTTCCTCAAAATACTCAATCCAACACTGAGTCAGTCAATGCAAATCAATACTCGTAAAAAGTGGTGAATGAATACAAAACATCCTATGTCTTATCCAGATAATTGACACTGTGCCATCTGTATCTCTTCATTTTTTTCCTATATGAATAAATCTCTGCAAAACTTTGTTTCAGAGTAGCTAGTGCATATTAGTGGTGTAAGACACACATACTCAACTTCACCCCTCTATATTGAGCGCTTAAAACTTAGTACAGACTTAGCCAGATGACCATGAACTCAAAATTTGTTTGAAATGTATGTAATAAAAACAACAACAACACCTAAGCAGTGAAATCATCTTTCTTTCAATTAATCCTATTCTTATTTTTCAGAGTCAGATGATGAAGGTGCTGGTACTGCTTGACTCTGTAATTCAGTTTGTTGTGAGCATAAGGTTTCTGTTCTGAAGGAAGAGAAAGAGGAAGGCTGTAGTTTAATGTGCCACTTATGAAAAACGTGGACATACTGTAGAGCAGGACATTATAGTCTCTATGGTGAACAGGAAGCAGAAAATATTAGCTGCAGATAGAGGGCAAAAGGAATGTCATGCCTGGTCATCTTTGCAGTCTCAAATGAAGGCAGAGGCATGTAACTGGGTTGTGCTTTGTTTTTTATTTTCCTGGCTCATGCTCTACAGATTGGTGACTCAACTTCTCAGTAAAGCATGAGCTTGCTCAGGGTTGCCAAACAGCAAGGTTTTTGTTCTGTCTTTTTTATACTTCCTTAAATTCTAATATTACATGTAACATAATAAATCCAGCTAGCACTAAGAACCTTGTTGTGCAGAACTGTTGAAAAGTCTGTCTTTGGACATAATTGTCTTTAAATGATTTGCACTGCATATGGTAAGTTATAAAGAAATCGTGTGCTATGCACAAGAGGGAGGAACATAAGAAGACTTTCTTTTTGTAAGAAGCATGACAGCAACTGTGTTTGCAGGTCAAAGACTGTAGAATACTGTGCAGGAGTTAAAGACAATGGCTATTGACATGAAATATATTTAGTATTTTTTTTTTTTAATCTGGGGAGTTAACTAAGAGAAAAAAACAAATGGACCATTATAACATTTAGGTCTCCTGTTTTCTGTTGGAAATATAAAGAAGATTCAAAAAGATGGCTATAAAGAAGTCTAGAAAATACTACTGTGAGCAGACAGTATGATTTCCTTCCTTATTTTGACTTGCCTTGTTATCTGTGGTGAACAAGGCAATCTGTGCTGAGGTATTTGAGGTGGCTGAGAAGAAATTGAGAGAGGAGCTGTTTTGCAGTGACAATTAAAAAGGAAAGTTCTCCTGTCGTCTCCAAAGTTCTGGTCAATCCCTGGAGAATGCGAACACAGCCAAAAATGCCAATAATAGCAGCAGCCTTGTTAATATCTCCCAAATAAGAGAGAGATGGATGTTAATTGTCAGAATTCTCAATAGTCGCTGCTGTGACAAACAACAGTGACATGAAGTATGCCTTTATTTCTTAGGAATATATGGCTGCATAAATGGAAAACTATTCATATCAGTGAACAATATACATCATTAGTGCTGCTATATTCAAAGTAAAAGTATATTTGAAACAGATAATATAAATCACAATTTTCTTTGTTACGGAAACTTTAATAAGAAACATAGTAAGATAAATGGAGAGGTCTAAGCGTTTTGTGTGCCGTTAAAGTATTCTTAATAGTTAAGAACAGCAACATTAACAGTTTAGGTACAAAACTGAGCTTTCTGGGCTTTCCAAATAAATTCTTCTAGTAATTATTTTACCCAGTGGATAACAGTGAAATGGAATGTTTAAGAAAACAATTAAAATGTGTCATTAATTGAAATATGTGTTTATATCTAGAGGAGGATCCATCTTGCTTTAGGCAGTGTGCAGGCATAAATTTGCTTTGTCTGTGCCCTAAAAGACTTGTCTATGGAGCCTACCTTTGATTTTGTGCCTCAGTACTCAGTCATTACTGAATAAACAAACAGTAAGCATCACTTCATGGAATAAAGAGGAGGAAAAAGAGTAACTCACGTGTGATGAAAGTGTGAGGATTGCTCTTAATAACATAGGAGAAGCTTTCAAATAGTCACAAAATCTTAGAATGATACGGGTGAGGAGATCTATAGCCATCCTCCTGCTCAAGCAGCATCAACCCTGAGGTCAGAGCAGGAAGATAGATTAGGTCTTATATTGTATTCCTGTAGTTGGTGGATTTGCAGTGAGATGGAGTGCAGGGAATTCTGGTGTCCAGAATATTTCTGTTTTGTGTGTTTGTCAAGTAAAGGAAGGAATAAATGTGGCCCATCAAAAATGAAATTTCATTAACTTCTATATCAGTGAGAATGAGATGCTAAAGAGGAGAGTCATGGGCACGGGAGAGAAAGAATTGAAAGCAAGTCAAGTCTTAAAAGCACAGGGGTAGAAAATAGTATTAAGAGTATAAATAGTGTACCATAAATAGTTACATACTATTTTACACACTGTAAATAAAAATACTAAAGCGACAAGCAGAGCAGAGGATACCTGCTAGTCTGTTGCTTGGTTCTGTCACTGGGCCTTCTCACAAGAGCCTCAGCACTATGTCTGACTGCATCCACAGGGCATCTCCAGCTCTGTCTGCCTTGTTAGAACCCACTGTTCTTGCTAGCTTCTCTGCCACATCAAACAGGTTGGCCCTGCCTGTGGGCAGTGAGTCATCTAAGCACACGGTTCATTGCACTGCGAAGCTCCAAAGCAGGGAAGCCACAGCCACCAGCTGGCATACTTTATCAGGGGCCATTAGCTATAAACAAACACATCTCCTTTCATGGCTTCTAAATTTAGTTTCTAACAATTATTATTCCTTCTGCATGTCATTTCAGGATTGCAGACTGGCTTCCACCAGGAAATCTGGGCTACAGATTTTCTAGATGTAGGAGTCTATTTCTGAAGTATTTCATGTGGTTTTGATGATTTGAAAATCTAGGAGCAGTCTATAGGAATTGTAAATTGCAATAATACTATGTACGGAATGGGAAATGAGAAATTACCAACTTGCAATTTAGAAGCAAAACACCCTGTTTTATATTATGATTTGCTTTTAGTGTTGCCTCTGACAATTGCGTTGAGGTCTGGCCGTTTGCTTGGATCTCAGTGGAGCCATATCAACTTGTTTCTACATATATGTATGCCAACCAAAGCATATTAGGGATTCAAGCTATGGATGGTTGTTGCATGTGGAAATATTCGTTATAACTAACTGAAAGGATTTGTTTGCTATAACTGGCAGAATTTGGTCTCTACAGACAAAATAGAATCTGATTGCAGTAAGTCTCTTGAGCAAATGACACTAAATGACATATATGCAGAAATGTTCTTATTTCCAACCTGCAGCTGGAAGCGCTCCATCCATCTGCTGTCATTGCGGTGTGTCTATTGACTGTGTGTCCTAGTTGCTTTGGGATGTCATTGCTCCTTTATTGTAAGTAGTCTGAAATATCAGCACTGCCAGTTTCCAATATATGTACTTGCTATGATTCTGGTTACACAGGAGCAATCAGGTACAAATGAAGGTACGTAGCAGACAAGCCAGCCATCCTGTATTCCTGTGCTTATTAACTGAATTTTCATGAGGTATGCACATTAACTCATTGCTTCTGATATATGAGAGTAGGATTGGTATAATGCCAAAATCTCAGGGTGTTCTGCACAGTCTTACTATTTCAGCCTCATATTTGCAAGGAGAAAAATCTCTAATTCTTGTCAATCAAAGCTCTGAGCTATTATGAGATCCTTCCTGGAGCTGTACTATTTATTGCTATATGTAGTACGTTTTCTAGTTCAGCCTGAGTAGTGTCCTGCTCAGGTCAGTCTAAAGAAGAGGGTTCCCTGTAGGGATCACTTGGCAGATCACTGTAAAATAGCTTTATTTTTATAGTAGGTTGTTTACACACTTTTTTTTTTTAATCTAAATCAAAAAGTAAGTGTATCATTTTGGTGGTATCTGTTGCTTGAAAATAAGTGTCACAGCATGAACAGGA
>JAWLRI010000607.1:3453881-3485120 GCA_034781795.1 Crypturellus tataupa
GTGGCCCTGCGTGTGCAGGGAGGTTGGACTAGATGACCTCTAGAGGTCCCTTCCAACCTTAGGCATTCTATGATTCTGTGATTCTATGAAATGTATTATCATTCTCAATGTGCCTGCTAGGGAAATGAATGTAAGTCTATAGTAAAGAGTACGAGTTTGTGTTTCCACTGTTTCTTTATGCAGTCAAGTAGGTTAATTCACTTTATCATATATCTTCAAAATGACAAAAATGATCTTTCATTTGATCAAGCACAAATCTTGTATGTAAATTTTACTTTCACATAAAGTCTCACTAATTGTAGTTTATAGCTGAGTAATATAATACACTCAAAATATTCCAATTGCTTGTATTGTGTAAAAGCTTTACCCCTTAAGTATTTCAGCTTCCTCGGGCTTTATTAATTTTTAACAGATCCACGCATCTTTACAGAATTACGTTTATACTTCCTAGAAGGAGTCCAGTTGACCCATTTGGCTCATTTAAACATTTTTGGTGATTGAAAGTACCCCATTTCTTAACGTGGTTTTATTTCAGACTTTCTTCAAGTATTGCCTGTTACCAGTATAGTCAAATATGTCCTAGTGAAGTACATGGGAAGGAGGACGGTAAAAGATCACTTTCTTATGGGAAGGAAAGCTCGGTAATTTGTATGAGTTAGGATTCTGGTACACAAGTTATTTTTACACTATTAGTTACTATTTACACTATTACTCTGCTTCTATGTTTACATATGCATACATATGCTACTACATAGACATGTAAAATTTAAATGTTATGACAATCTAATTTTCAAAATGATAGAAGGAGATTTGTGCAATAATTTAAGCGAAATCAGTGCAGCTTCATATATTGTTTTTAATAATGTTCTTTAATGATCGTGATGAGGTGAATATCATTCTAACTACTGTGGAGTTGCCTGTGATGACCATGGTATTACTGAGGCTTTTCCCCAGTTAGTAAGAGCACCCAGTGTAGTAGTCGCAGAAGGACTAATAGTTCATTTCCTACTTTTCTAACTTCTATTTGAATATCACAGGAAGGTACTATATCAGAGGAAACTTAACTTGTTTAAGGAGGGGAAGCAGCAGTTCATTCTAATGGTCTATATCTGCTCTAAAAAAAATGGCAGTACAGTTCAGAAGGTTAACTGATGTGCTTTTTGGCTTTCTGATCTTTAATGATGTAGACAATCAAAACAGACATTTAAAAGAAATTGCCATTTCTTTCAATTTCTTAAGTTTTCAACATAGGTTGAACCAAACTCTTTCAGCCTAGTAAATCAGCAACATACAAAATAAAATAACTTGTAAAACTATAAAAAACTTAATTAATAAGATAGTTTCCCTGTAACAGAAATTACTTTCCTATGATTTCATGACAGAGAATTACTCATGAAAATAATTTACTCTAACAGGACTTGCCATATCTGAAGATCGTATAGCTTAAGGAGAATTACAAATCACAAATAACAATAGTGAGGGACAGCCTAGGTTTTTGGCCCAAATCCGCTTATGAATCTAGATTTTACTGACTGCATGAGACCGGTAACAGAGCTAAACATTGAATAATTTGGAGAAAACTAGTGTTTTATCAACCTTTCGAAGCCTTCGAAATATGATCAGTGGTTTCATTCAATTCTTACTCTTCCTAACCACTGTAACACTTGGGAGAATTATAAGACATCACAGACTAGTACTGAATGGGCTTAATATTTTATCATCGTTTGGAATGATAATTGATTAAATAATGTCTTATCACAAATTTCTTTCTGAAATGTTTTCTTCATGATTAAATTGAACACTCTGTATTATCTAATCTTAGCCCTTGCTTACTTTCATGAGATAAATATCTTCTGAATTTAGAGCTGTTAGGACTACCTTTAGAAAGTTGTTTCTACTCTTTCTGTACTGAACATTGTAAGGTTCACACCTTAAACACCTGAGAGTGAGTGAGCTTGAGATGTTTATCACTGAAGGCCTGTCATTCAGATAGAAATGGAATTTAGTAAGTTTGCTTGTTATTTTACACAAGTACAATTTTAGAAAAATTAGATATCCTGAATCCAATTTTCTTTTAGTGTTCTTTCTTTTCCTCTCATACATGAAATATTTTATTTTCTTTAAACATTTCATATTTGTCACTTTGTCACACAAAATGACATGTTTGTTCATCTGTGATGCAGATTTGTCATACTTCCCAGGAAGAAAGATAGAAGTTGGAACAGATATTAACCTAGGGACAAATCTATCCTCAAATCAAAATTAGTTATTATCTTATGCTTGAGGTTATCAGGCTGAAAGACACATTATTTATTTGAAAAAAGAAAAGGAGTTGTCCTCATTAAATTTCATTATTGCTTAATTCATCATGTTTTCTTCTCTGCTGCCTTTTCTCCCACACTTGGTCTCTGAAGGTTATTCTTCGTGTGCAGGAAGAATTGGGCTGGTATATCCACAATATGTGAGTTACTTTCTACCTTTACTCTACGCACAGTGCTTATGACTCTTCACTCTATCATGTGCTAATCCCTGTAGTTGAGTCCCTGTGTGCTGGAATTGCTTATGCTTAATAAACCAATACTCAAGTCTGATGAAACCTAGAGATTATCAGAGCACACAGCAATCTGCTCAGCAGAATTTATAGGTCTGATATCCAACATCTTGACAACACAAGCTTCATTTTTCTTTGTCTTCTCATACCTTTACAATTTCCTGTGCCCTACACAAAGGTTAGGAAAGAGTTGGAAAAAGTGGAAAGAGGGAGAAAGAAATGTGAATAACTGGAGTGAGTTATTAAACTACATTGTTCTACTACAGAGATGTTTGTTATGTTTAGCTATAAAAGGGAGTAGCATTGTGGATCTGAAAGTTGCATGTCCATTAAACAAAGTAGGTTGAATTATGTGAATTTAATTTGAAAATTCACTTACAGTTGAAGTTAAATCTGTCCCCCAATCCTAGTGACACGCTTGAAACTTATAGGGACTATGCTTATTTATGTCCAGGAAGTATCAAGGAAATGAGGATATTGAATGTGCTTTCAGAAAAAAAGTTCTGTGAAAAGTAAGACTTTCAGTTCTTTTTGAAAGAAATCCACAGCAAACAGTAGTTTTCTAAAGAGTTCTTGTTTAGAGAATAAGCTCTAGCCTCACTTAAGTATGAGAGTGTAGAAAAAGGAGACTTTCTCCCTTCTGTTAAGATTGAAGTTCAGCACAATCTGAGTTTATTACTACAGTGTTGTAATGCAACTTATATGCATTGTTTCCAAAAGGTTTCAGAGATCCATTTGCTTTGAGATTTTGCAGTTTTGCTGGAATTGGAATATAATTGTCCTCTGAGCCTTAATTTATAGAAATCATGTTCTTCTTTCGTGAACATGAGCTAATAATCTGAAAAAAAAAAGATAACTCTGACAGATGTGTACCTTGACTTGGTAAAATGATATCCCCAGATGGCTAAAATTCTGAAGACTTAACTACATATGTTCTAAAGACTATTTTCACAGCACTGGAGCTGAGCCTGCATTGTGGTGACTTGTTTTATCTTACAATTCAAATAATATATCTGATTTCTACCACATGTCGTGTATTTGTGTATTTAAAACACTGTGCTTTCTCTTGATTTTAGAAAGCACTGTGAACTACCAGATTCTATTCTCTGCCACAGTGAAAATAATGACTGGAAGGTACATTAAACAATTTCACAAAATTATTCATCTAAAAAAAAAAAAAAAGTCAAAAATCTTTCCTAAAAAATTGATTTCTATTCTAGAAATCAGAATGTTGCTGATTTTATCATGCAACTGAAAAATTACTGCTGAAGCACTAGGTATGCTGCTTCTGCACCAGACATACTGGAACGGCAAGTAAATAACGGGCACTTGTTTTCAGACAGCCTGATTACCCAGTTAAGTCATAAATCATTGTCCACCTAAAACATTCAATGAAAATTGATTTTTCCCCCAAGTTACAAATCTGCAAGTATGTTTTTGCATCTTTTATTATTATATTTGTCTTCAGTTTCTGAAGGTGTTTCTTAACACATTCTAGACAAATTCCTTTTTAGTTTAAGGCTAAATTCCTCAGTATATCCTCACTAATTTATTTTATTGTAATTCCTCATTTCCTTCTCATCTAAAATTAGGAAAATATTTTCATCTTCCAAAGCCAATGTGATTATTGACAAAGGCAAGGACAGAATTATGGCATTCTTTTTAACATTTGAGCACTTTGCATTTGTAAGGATTCTTTTGGTAACCTTAAAACTAATCTTTATTATTTTTATTTCTCTAGTGTTTAATATGTGCAAAATGCTTGAAAAACAAAACCAGAAACCTTTCTGATGGAATGTAACCTATCATGAAAAGAACCATTTGACAAAATTCTTTGTGAGGAGAGAGACTTGATTCATCTTCTATTTGTGTTTGTTGCTCTTTTTCCAATATGACTGACCAAATGTGTCTGTGGGACAGTTTAAGACTGAAGTAGCAACAGGAGCAGATCTTGTTTATGCTGAGTTCTCTTTTTGACTGTTCCTCCATAATGTCTCTTTCCTTTTGCTTGATTCATTTTCTCCTCATTCTCCTCTGTTTTTGATGACATGCAAAGAATCATTGATGCTTACCATCATCAGTGTAGCTGAAAGAGTCTTCTTCTATGGTACATATGTATGATGTAAGATCTAAGATTATATTTAAATGGAGACTTAAGCTTTGCTACACTCCATTTTCTTCCAGAGCTCTGTGAATACAGTCTGCTTGTAAAAACTCTAGAAAGTTTGGGTAGGAGTAAAAAAACCCAACAACCAGGATGTTATTAATGAGCACAAAACATTACTCTGTCCATAGTGAGTAAACCATAGGAATTTTAAGTTTGGGGGTGTTTTTTACCTCCTTGGAGAAGCTGGCATACAGGATGAAAGAAAAACGACCTGATGATCATTTCTTTTGGTTCAGATTTCTTCCTAGAAGCAAGTGCCTTTCAGGAGCTCTAGATCAGATATTAGCTGCATTTAAATCACCAGTTTCCTATAGATTATTAGACCCCTCAGAATAAATGTGTCATGCACATATACTGCACAAGTGCGTCATGCATACATAACATATATTTATGAATGACAGAAACTGTGGAAAACCTGAATGTGCTGATGACCTGATTTCCCTACTGAAAATATGTAAGGAGACTTTATCATAGGCTAGATGCAGAAAAATACTGTTAAGAAAGTTTTATTAATCATTCACATGTATTAAAGCTTTCTCAAAGTCATTATCTTCCTTTAAAAATTTTGCAAGCAGATGGTAAGAATCTTTAAGAATATTACTTCACATACACATATTTCATATATTCATTAAGTTGCATTATAAGTGGAGTTAAAGATTATACCTTCATTAAATAATTTAAAGACATATGGGTAAATGTCTCTTCAACATAATTTCAAGTGAATATTCTTTGTGTGCATATGATTTCTTGAATCTCTGCATCCTGACCTTTGAAGACAGCTCAGTGATAAGAGAGGGCAGAGGAAATGTGACATTTCATTTTGACTGGAGATCTGTTCCTGTAATTAGTTCTTCTCCCACACAACAGAGAATCTATCGAAGTCCCTAGGTGTACGTCTTGATACTCAGTCAGTGGCTTAAAGGATGAGTTCTGCCACACACAATTAATCTATACTTATCTCTGGCTTCTGTGACCTTTACTACGTACAACTCTGGAATTACGTGTCTCTGAGTAAGGTGCCCAATCGAAACTGTTTCCTATGTTTCCCCTTGCCGTGTAGAACACACAACAGCAAGTCATCTAATAGAAATTCTTTTTATTTAATTCTCATGAAATGATTCTCAGAGGCATAATTTTTGAATTGCCAGTCAAGACTGAATTTTTCATCCAGATTCTAAAACAGATGGTGCCTAGTTGATGCAGCTTGTGTAGAGTATTACAGGATGCAAATAGGTTATTCATTTTTTTTTCTATTCAGGAGATTTTTGTACTCACATAGACTATGATCCTTCCCCTCCTGAACGTTTGAACAAGCTGTCCAAATACTCCATTGGAGAATGGGTGGTATGCAGTTTAACTGAAAACCATACACAATATAAACCCAGGCAGAGAGAAGGAAGAATTACATAATAAAAAATAAATGAAGTAAATGGTGATTGACAGTAATGAATAGATAATATTTTTATCCCTGTATTTTAAAAATATATATTATTGGCACTTGTCCGTCATACTAATGTTCATCACCCTTTATGCCAATGAATTCAGAAGCTTCTGAGAAACTTTTCAAAAGAGTTGAACCTCTTTATGCCTTAAGACTTACCCATATTACAAAATGCAGGAGGTAGAAGTGACTGAAGCCATGTAGGAAGTAGCTGATGGACCACTTAGTTCTGGATGCTATTTGCAGTCACATAAAAGACCAGAAGGCAATTGAGAATAGTCAGTATGAATTTATGAAGGGAAAATTTTGTTCAACTAATCTAACTGCTTTTTATGACGGAATGAGTATCTTGGTGGGTGAGAAGAGAGCAGTGGATGTTGCTTACCTTGACTTTAATACTTCAGAGTTTTGACACCATCTCCCATAACTTTGTCAAGATGCAGATGAAATTTAGACTAGATAAGTGGTCAGTGAGCTGGATTAAAAAGTGGCCAAACTGCTATGTTCAGAGGGTTATTCAGAGGACTGAGCATCACAAAGTCCATTTGATGAACAGTCACTAGTGATACCCCCACTATGGCTTGATAGTGGGTCCAAAATTGTTTAATACCTTCATTAATGACCTAGACATGGGACCAAATGTACCCTCAACATGTTCATACATGATACAAAGCTGTGAGCAGTGTTTGATTATTGCACTGCTCTTCAGAGGGTGCTCAACAGGCTGGAGAAATGGAAAGGTAGGAATTTCATGGAGTTCAACAAAGGACAGACCAGAGTCCTACATGTGGGGAGGAATTGCCCTGTGTACCAGCATGGTGGCTGGATTTCTAGTCAGCAGCTTTGCAGAGGTTTAATTCTACACATCTAGACCACAGTGCTGAGGTCTGGGCTCAACATAAAAAACGACTAAGAGGAGAGTGACTCCAGGAAAGAGCCATAAATATGACTGAAGGACTGCAGCACTTCTCTTGTGAAGAGAGATTGAGAAATCTGGGATTAGCCTGGAGAAGAGAAGGGTCAGGTGGGATCTTACCAGTGTTCATAAATACCTGTCGGGAGACTGTCAGGAGATGGGGCTGGACTCTTCTAAGTGGTGGCCACTTAGAAGGATGAAAGGCAAACAGAAACACAGGAAATTTTATCTGAAGGTAAGAAAACCCTTCTTCACTGTGAGGGTGATTGAACACTGCAACAGGTTGCCCAGAGAGCTTGTGATGTCTTTGTCCATGGAGATACTTAAAACCTAATTGGACCCAGTCTTAAACGACATGAAAGTGCTGATCCCCAGAGGTTCCTTCCAACCCCAGCTATTCTCTGTTTCTGTAATATCTGTTATTTACCAAAATTTGCACACAAATAGCAGTAGCATTTAAGAATAATTGGGTATTTTCTATTGTCAAGGAAAAAAAAATCTATCCTGAATTTGTATTTCATCAAGCAAAACAATTTCCCTATCTTCAAGGAAAGCTGATGGGTACAAGTATTCTTATAGGGGAAGAGGTTAAAGGGAACTAATCCTCTGCTACTTAAATAAGATTTGAAATACCAAACTGTTCTAGATTGTATCTCTTCCTATTTGTGTATAGAAGCCCCGATGTGATTTACTCGAGAATATGTTTGGTGACGTAATTGTGTAGTGTTGCTTATTAAGGAAAAATATATGTGTCCTAATCAAGGGTGTGATTTACAATGCTGTTGCTATTATGTAGGAAGGAGTAGGCTCTGTAAAGAGATTTCATTGCTTGTAGTGTGTCTTCTGAAGTCTGATGTGTCTACCTGAAGATTGAAAACCTGATTTCACTGAGTAATTATACAGAAGCATGTTTTCTATCTTGTCATGCTCTCTTCCTTTTTTCTAGAAAATCCACGTGAACATTGGAAAATGTTTCTGTGCTCTTTACTTATTTTTGCTTCTGTACAAATTAGCAGTTTTTCTGGTACCAGTTTAAGAAGACAGCACCATTTGTAGCAATTTAGACATTAATATATGCCCCTCCTTTTTGTACAAAACAGAAAGCAAAAAGTACCAAAGAAGAAATGAATAAGTGAAAGATACTGGGAAGGGTTTTACAGTGTTAGAATGATAAACAAGGCAATGTAAAGAAGGTATGCTATACTTTAAATAGCACAGTTTGACCTATTTTTAGATTTTTGGTTTGTTTTGTTTTTCTTAAGTAACTCAATATGTTCTTGCTCTTACTCACCTGCTTATGGATGCTCAGGGGAGTTAGACTAGGTGATCTCTAGAGGTCCCTTCCAACCTCAACCATTTTGTGATCCTGTGATTCTGAGATTTCTACTTTAAACAGAATACTGTGTACATAAGTAGGGATTTAAATTAAAGTTTTCTGAAACCTACAAAGAATTCAGTATGCGTGGTTGCAGGGGACAGAATATAAGGTGATAGAGAATTCATGGTTGACTGTGTCTTGTGTTTGCTCATGCTGCACTAAGATGCTGTACTGAGATGCACTGAGATGTGGCGTTATCTGAGCTAGAGGGACTATGATTGCTCAGGAGAAGTAAGGAACATTGTTAATTACTAGAGTTTATTAAGGCTGGTGTAAGTTTTATTCTTCTAATTTTAGAGCTGAGCAAATACAGAAAGTTTTACACTTACACATGTTTTCCTGTATGAGTGTAATGCAAAATTAGACACAAGGGATCATACCAAGCATTCAAGTAGTCTAATAGATTAGATTGTCACTTTTGTTTAGAATAAATCAAGGTTTCATACTCATCAGTTTTATGAAAGACCACGTGTGCCAGGTAGAAAGAAACAAATTGAGAATATCTTAAAGATCTTTTTTTTATGCTTTTTGCTTTTTACTATCTCCTAAGCTTATTACTCCAACATCAGGCAAGCCAGCTGGTGTCAGTGATAGTGCCCTAAACATGAGCATGTTTTTGATGTTGTCAGCTTGCCCTGTCTCTGAAGAGATGAAGATCATGGTGTGCTTTGCAGAAAATAAGACAAATAGATTTTTTCCCACGCCAACGTCTTTTGAGAAGCACTTTTTTTTTTTTTTTTTGTGCATGCTATCGTTTAACTACACAAAAGATTGCAAAATCAAAAGATTTCAGATGTTAAGGCTGGGAAAATAGGTTATACTTAAGGTGAAGTGCAACAGCTATGGACTCTGTCCTATATTTCTCCTGGGAAAGTGATTTGGGAAGGGACTATTTTCTTTTCTCTAGCACTATTTTTGCTGCCCAAAGTTCTTCAGTCCTCCCTCTTTTTCTCATTTGCTTACACCTGAGTATTTGTCAATGGTTTTGAAAGGCTACAGGCAAGGTGAGAAACTTTAATCAGGATACTTACTTGCTCATTGTTATCATTAATTTTGAGAAAGAAATGGTCTGTGACTAATTATAATAAAAAGATGATTTCTTTGAATTACACATTGTGCATGTATTCTAATGACAAGTAAAACAAAATCTCTTTACTACAGCTATGTGTTTATTGAAAGGCCTAAGAATCAAGGCCTTACGTAAGTCCTATGTGTAGGTTTCCTCACAGTGGAGCTACTTCTTTTGTAAAACTGCAGAGAAAGGCAGTTTGAAAAATCTCAGAAAAATGAGATTATTTCAGCTGTTCAGTAAACCCTGTCATTAATCCCTGTTAAAAAATAAACTTTTTTCCCTCTACTTGTGATTTTGTCTTAAAAAAACATAGCTTAGAAACCTGGATATAATTCCTAGTCCATGGCAGGAGAAATTTATTTATTTAAACTAGCACTCTGAAGCAATCTGAAGGTTGCTTACCTTCAGATAGATTAAGTTTCTTCTGTCAGAATTAGGGTAGACGTGCCATTGTGGAGAATATATAAGGTTTCTTTGAGAAGCAAAATTCCAAGAAAATGTGATATTATCTTTACTGATAGTAAATGGAAGAATGACCCTCCTATCTGGATAGGATTTTTTCAAATTGTTTCTGGTTCTAAAGTAGGATGTTTAATTGCCTTAAAAATTTGAAAGCTTTCATAAAATTTTGTATCTTCAACATTCATATAAACACTTTTTTTTTTTTTTTAGTTTTGCTATATCCTTGACTTCCATGATGTGCTTGTATGGGAAATAACCCAAGAAATAGTACATAATGTTATTTTTTTTAACAAATTTTGAAAATAAACTTTTAATTTAATTCCATTTGGTATTAGAACAGAATCTTTCCATCCACCTCCTATATATCATTTGCTATTCATAGATAATACCCATACTAATCTTTTCAAAATGCTTTCAGAATGCTTTCATGAGGAAATTTTTGATTATTTATTGTTTTCTCTCTGAGCTATTCACCAATGCTATTCACTTTTCTAAGATGTTTAGTATTGTTTAGTATGTTTAGGCTATGTTTATTATTTTATATATTAATAAAATAATAACAGGGTAATAAAATTATTTTCTATATACTCTATGCTGTTGCATGTGCTTCCCTTAAAGATCTGATTTTTTTTACTTATTTTTTAATGCAACTGAAATTGAACTATGAAATTAGTTCCTTCACTGAGCTGTGACTATTAAGGTCTAGTTCCCTTTTCTCTGATGGTACATTTAATTTAGAATGACGCAAAATTTATTTTCTTCTTCAGTGATCATTGCTATGCTCTTATCAACTTTTAACTTTATTTGACATCATACTAAGTATCTAACTTTTAACATGACTCACAAAAGTTCCCTTCATTCCTCCCTGGACTTGACCATTCAGATAAGGCTGTGATCTGCAAATTTGTGTTACCTCATTGCTCATCCCTTTTCCAGTTCATTAATAAATAAAATAAATAACACTGGACCTAGCACAGACCCAGCAACCACTCTGCTTTTAATCTTTTGCCCTTTTCATCAAATCATTCTTTGATGAAAATGGGTCATTTAATATTAGTTTCCTGTCTCCAATCCAGTTTTTAATGCATATCTTTTTTTTTTTGTATCTCCTTTTATGACTACATATTTCCTTTAGTAACCTCCTGTCAAAGACCTTGTCAAAAATCTTCTGAAAGTCTAAATAAATCATATTCATCTCTTACATCTATTCCTTTTCAGTGCATTCATAAAGTTCTAATAAATTAATTAAATGTGATTTTTCTTTGCAAAAATGCTGCTAGATAGATATAGAAATGCTTATAATTGGAAAATTCCCAGACTGATTTAGTTTGTATAATGCAGTTATAGCTAACGTATTTCTGGTCTTGTTAACTTTTATGAAGTAAAAGAAAACATATCTATTAGAAAATATTTCTGATTGACATAGACGCAGAAAAAATAAATTCTTCACTAGGAGCTCTGGAGTAGATAACTGCGGATGTGCCTTTGAAATACTTATGGCAGTGATCTGCTAAAGGCTTTCCAAAAAATGTAGTGCAATATCATGGGTGGTATTTCTCTGGACTGTAGTTATTTGCAGAGCAGGGTAAAGCAGAAATGGCCCACGATGCCACTTAGGATGCTAAGAAGTTGATAGATGTTTTGGAACCAGAGCCAACTGTGCTTGACTGAATAAAGAAAAAAAATATGATTTCATATTACTGAATAACGTGTAAGAACAGTGAAGAATGATTTGGTGCAAATTCTCTCTGGTATTTTTTTTATGGAAATGGCAAGGGAATGGAAGGGCAGGGAAGGTATTAAAATATGCCAGCTTAGACTCTTCATAAAATGATCTAACTTTTGCAGATCGTATACATTTATTCCAAACTACAAGGGGTAGAGAAGAGCTTCTGACAGCCCACTTCCTCAGCACTAGGAAAGCTCAGTGTACTTCAAGCTTTGGGCTGTGTGAGGCGTTTCAAAGCATGATACATTTGGGGGCAGTCGTATTTGGATTTGAAGGTTATAAACCTTGAGTTAAGACAAGTTGGATTTCTCCTTCTAAATAAGCCTTCAGTCATAAAACTAACATGATTATTCTAGAGTTATTTTAATTTAACCTTCTTGTTATGATGAACTAAAGATATTCTGACTTAAAAAATATATTGTGTCAGGTTTGTTTAAAACTAAGGTGGCAGCTGTGTTCAGTGATTAAATTATTTCATTTAGCGTAGATGTACCAGTGTTTGTTGTCTAGATTTTTCCGCTTTTAATTGTGTCTGAAAAATGTGTCTATGTAACAAAATATAATTTAGTTTTTATAGCAAGCACAGCAACTGCAAATGACTGAGGATAAATTGCATTGTAGTTATCAGTCTGGCAAATATTAGTTCAAAACTCCCAATGGTAAAAGTGTCTTTTGTAGCAGGTGAACTGACAAAGAAATCTGCTATGACAAATGTCAGATTTCTTTTTTTACCTTGCTCTGGTGCCTAATAACTGGAGTGTTTCAAAATATCTACAGAAGTTTAGCTTTAGCTCAGTTTAGGTTTTTAAAATTAATTTAAATCAAATCATGCCATTATGAGTAGAGTGGAGAGCAGAGGGAATACCTGTTGTGACATGACCTATTTGAGCTTCAGCTTGAGCTGACAGTCTGGTCATAAAAATATGTTGTATGATCACAAGTATCACGTTTACGACTGCTAAGATTAAGTTGCAAATACCTATCTGGAATGGAAACTTTATTTTAATTCATACACTCTATTGTGCATTTACTTGAAATCTGCCTTCTATAATATCAGAATAATTTGATATATGTGTATGTATATCTGTGATAGTGTATATGTTTTATTAGCTCTGTTTATAATTCTTTTCCTTCTGTAAAAAGAAATAAGAAGTAAAATAACAGACCTAGTTTTGTTTGTTTCTTTGTTTGTTTAAGCCCCAATCTTCCACTTTAGCAAAAGGATTAAATTGACATTGTCATGAACCTCTGACTCTAATATCTGATTTTTAATGCTTTCAAAAGTTTTACAATAAAAGAAGAAGATTGTAAACCTGTGTACTGACTTTTATATTTGATGAACTAATACAACTCTGCCTTTGGGTCAAACGTAAGAAGCTGTTTGCACAGGGAGTGGATTTCTTTCTCTTTTCTTTTCTTTGTCATAAAACATACAGACCATGAATTCTATTAAAAAGAAACCTCTAAAACACCATCTTTGGCCGGGTATTTTACTTACAAGAAAGAAATGTAAGTTTTCTGTAGTATGCCGTAGAAAGTGCAGATGTAGACTAGTTGTTTGCTTGGAAAGAAGATCTTAATGCTGTCTTTAAACAAAACTCATTTTCTGCAAAATTAAGCATACCAACTGGGTGATAGTTCTCTGGAAGCTCTCACAAGAAATTGTGGAGTTACAAGTTTGAGGAGAAAGACTGTATTTTTGGGATAGCCCATGGAGACTGCTTTGATACAGTTATTTGAATCCTCCTTTTCTCAGTTATTGTGAATTTGAATAATTGATGTAATCTTTTTTCGACTTTGGATATTGTGACAGAACATTTTAAATATAAAATTATTTAATTTATATACCCTCCTTTCTAACACTTCAGTTTTACAGAATAAACCCAACAGGAGAGATCTCAAGGCCTCTATAAAATAAAGTAAATAAACTATATTTAGATCTTTCTTTGTGGAACAAAATTTGGTTTCTTTATAGCAGGTTCTTAAAACAATTTGTCTGGAACAAAAGCAGGCTAAAGTGTTGTATTCAGCTTAATAGATATAATGCTTTCTTCTCCTATATTCAACCATTTCTGGAAGACAGAACCTTAAGAGCACAAAAATAGCCCAAATGTAATAAAACATTCCTATAATAGCACTTTGCATTAGCTGCAGAATTAAAGTCTGTCACGACCTTCAAGAAAGGTGCTTCCATCAAAGCTCTTACCAGTGGGTATGGATCTGTTTGAAAGGGCCATTTTCCCAAGAGCAAATACCACAGCAATACCAAGACCTCAGGTGACTTTGAAGTCAGAATTAAGAGGTAACTATTAAAAGTAAAGAGCATCAAGTCGCATTCCTCATTATTACTTCAAAACTGTATATGCAGAATTGCTATGCGCTATGATATAAATTTCATATTTGAAACTCCCAAAGATTTTACCTGAAGAAGTCCTCAGGAACCAAAAGCATTTCAATTACAGCGTATAGGCAGCTCTGCAGCATGTTTTCTAATGCAAGAAGTGCTAGTGAAACTTTTCCAGGAAAATCATTCTACTGAGGATAGTTTACTATAGTTAATAAACTCATAGGTTTTCTTGATTTCTGAAGCATTAATTGGTGTTACAAATTCAGTCAAACACTTAAAGGAAAAAAAAAATGGCAATTTAGCTTATTGGAATATGCTACTACTCAGAAAAAAGGAATATGATAACCAAAATGAAGACTATGTAGGAAGTAAATCTGTGTTTAGGGGATTAGCTGGCTTGCATTCTATTCTAAAAGCATTCTTAATGCCATAGTTTATAAATTTTCATGTTGAAAAGACATTAATTAAATGCTAATGTGGGTCTATTTTGATCTGGTTCAAGAGCCTAATTGACAATTATTGCAATTGATGATTACTGCATTTTTGCTTACTGCCATAAAGAACCACCTTGAAGCTCATAATAAGATTTTTTATTTTAGTAAAAGGTAGTTTAAATCTCAGCAGAGTATTTAAATAAAATTTAATGAAATGGAATGTCCAAATGTTATATATGTTATAACGTAGTCAAAACATCAAATACTGTACAATTTCTAGATTTCTAGAATTTCTAGAAATTTTACTGTTTTCTATATGTATAAGATATACATAGTTATTCATAAAAATACCTTTTCCCCCTAGAGAATAAACTATAGTTCTTATTTTTTCTAAGTGAAAAACAAGATAATCTTTATTTTTTCCATCATGGACAGCTCTCTTGTAAAAAAAAAAAAAATCTATCTTTTATGCTGAAGTTATTCAAGTTCACTCAGAATACTGAAGACTGTTACAAGCCTTCAGAAGTAAATGTAGTGCCAATGAGCTCCTTAAAACTCCTGCATAATGTGTTATTGATAAAAAGACTGGACACTAGAGTGAGTACAAAGTGGGGAAATTAGTTGTATAGATTTACTTTAATGGCTGCTAACTGATTTATGATACTTACTGAGTGCTTTTTGGAAATTGAAGATTCTTGCAATTATAGATCATCAAGAACTCTACATACTTAGTTCTAACCACACAGTACACTTCCCTTTGTTATGTCCTTATTTCCTGTATTAATGATTTTTTTTCTGTAATCTTATAGCTACATTTTTAGCATTTGTAATATTTCCAGATACTTAGATTAGGAACTGTCTTTCATTTCCTAATTTAATCACTGAATAGAAATATTCTGTCGTGCAGATGTACTAGACTGGCAAAACTTACCTTCTTGGAGCAAAGTAGAAAGATAATAAATACAGTCTTGGAATGGCAAACAGTGGAGAAAATCAAGACCATTGCTTATTATTTAGTATACTGAAATATTTTATTAATGTTTATTCATTGATACCTGCTTCAAATTTAAGAGCAAGTAAGCAACTGTGAGTGTCATTTGTGAAATATTTGTGGGAAGACATGGGGAGGAAATATCTTGCAATAGCACTTTTATCAATATGCTAGTCACTACCTATGATGTGTCTACTCTTTAAATGCATATAGATTTACATCTGTGTGACAGTTTACTAAATTAATTCATGCAATTTTTAAAAAAAGTCACAGAGTTAGACGTGGAACTTGCAGTTTTCATGTAGAACTTTTGGCAAAACTCTGTACTGTAGGCTTTAATCTATCTCCTAGGCAAAAACAAAGGAGTAATAGGAAAGGAGCTAAAGATAAGGGGCAATAGGAACTATTCTTAACAATAAAAAGGGTGACTAAAACTCCAATGTATCTTATAGAATAAAAATGTGAAACCAAGTGAACTCACATACCTTAAGACACCTAAGTGAAGAGTGCCATGACTTGTGAATCTTTAATAAAAGAGCAGGAAAGAGCAGGAAGACTATAAAAAAACAAGATCCAAAATCACAAATGCCTAAATAAATAACAATTTTAAAGTGAAGATATTTTCTTTGGCTTTTGTCTTGCTACGGGATCGGTTGGCTTGAGCTCTACAGATGGAGAATGAAAGTGTTGCTAAAATGAGATTGAGGAGGAAATTTGCCACTAATCTATTCCACGGAAACTGACTGTTGGACTAAAAGGCTATAGTATGGAAGCTATCAGTTTTTACTTTTGCCATGCAAAAAAAAATGAGTTGAGATCATGAGATATTGCTAATGGCTATATTTTCATATGCATCAAATAGTTTTGATTTCTGATATATTCTTATGTATTTCAATATCTATCCATAGTTTAATATTTTAGGCCTCTCTAATATCTATGGAGGTACTTACTAATATTTCTGTTGATTTTCTATTGCAAATTTAAATTAATGTTCAGAACTGAGTTAAAGAGCTAAAGTTATCAAAGAATCATTTTTTTTCCCAGCCAAGAAGCAGTAACTTGGAGAATATTTACTTTGAACAATATAATATGCTAATATGATACATCTAATCTGTTGGGTATCCAGGCAGGCACTATAAAAATAAAATGAGAACACCTAGCCAAATGCAAACCTCCCTTTCTGCACTAACTGGTTCCGCTGGATCATACAATTACAGAATAATTTAGGTTGGAAGGGATGTCTTGAGTGTCTAGTCCAACTAGTGAAGTTAGTGCAAAGCAGACCTAACTTCAAAGTTAGTTCATGTTCCAAATAAGAGATTTCCGAGAAGCCCTGAAGTTTTTAGGGACTCAAATATTCCCATAAATTTTCCATTTCTGGGTAAGACTTCAATTAATATCTTTTTACCCTTGCACAAATGACTTGCACTGCATTTAATTTTATAAGATCTAAGTTTTAGTTTACACACATATAGGACTAGCCTACGCAGCTATGGTACGTAAAAAAAGATCTCTGGCCAGACACTTAATTCCCAGTTGTTCTCTTAGGAATGCTTCTGTAGGATTTAATTGGAGATAATTAATTTCTCTATCTGAAAGCCACAGAGGAACCCTTAAAGTGCTGTTTGTGGAGCATGAATAAGCTGAGTATTTACTGAGTAGTTTTAAAAAGCCTTAGGATGATTGTCAGTGAGAAACAATTATAAATAAATTAATATAGTATGGAAAACTGCAACATAGTTACACCAAAATTCTGCTCTTTAGTTCTTTTTGCCCCTTTGAATGAAGTTGTTAAAAGAAGTGGCAGAAGAGGAGCCTTAATTTTTGTATTTTATGTGAATATCAATAGTATACTACAAATTCTAGCTGTTGCTGTGATTGGCATTATTTTATACTATTCCCTTTCGGAGGCTCCTTCTAGGTAGGTTTTACCTAATTCACATGCGTGTATCATACATGTTCTCTTTTCTCTGTATGTCTGTCTCTAAATAAAGCAATAGAAGAATCAGAATTTCATAGACACTGCTGAGGAAAACAAGTATTTTTTCCTCATTAGTGTGAGCACAATTATCCCTGTGAAATGTTAGGGTCAAGATAATGATGCAACAGAGCTGCATGATAATGTCCAAATCTAGTGTGATAGTAAATAATAAAGATTATTTTCTTTATTTTTTTCTCTTCTGTGTGAGCTAGGTACAAAAACTGCTCTAGATAACAACAGAAGCTATCATCTAACTGGGAAAAATAGATTTCCAGTAACTCCTTTTTTTCAGTGTTATCTACTTAATCAGTTTGGCAAAGTTTGTTTGTAAACTTTTCTTAACAAATACATACAAATTTATTCATAACAAATATATTCCAAAAAGAGAGAGACTAGTATTAATCTTAATGCAGTAAATACAGTTTGATGCTCCACCTAACTTGAGCTGCACATTTTCCATTGCTGTAGCTGGGCATGATATGAAAAAAGCTTTGCTTGAAGGACCACACCAGAGATTAAGTGGGCTGGAGGAATTCACAATTCAGAGGGCCAGGTGAAAATCAAGAGGAAGAGAGTGAAGTAGAATTTCTTTTTTATTGAAATAATTGTCTAAACTAAATCTACTTGCACTAAATCTCATATTGGAATATATTATTGGAATGCATTTTAAAACTGAAGAATCGTTATGTTGCTTGGCTGACAGTCATAAAGTGAATGAAACTTGGGAATGGTGAGACTCTAGAGCTAGCTATAGACTATATTTGTTCTTGCATCTCTCCTGATGCTTTGGCATTTGGGTCCATACAAATTTAAAAATGTCAACATGGACTATGGATGAGTAGTATCATCCTTAGCAGTGTTCATGGGCACATCAGATACTGCTTCTTAACACAACAGTCTATACTTTTCCATAATTTCTTTTCCTGGAAATATTTTATACTAGTGTAACACACGAATGTTTTGCCTTTTAAAATGATGATGCCACACTGGAAATAATTACTTGAGAATATTTTCATCTATATAAAAAATAATCTTGAGCAAAGACATGAATCCAACATGGATGAACTGAGTTATAAGTCCTGACTTTCTGATAGTTGAATGGGATTTTCAAACTGACTCTGCCATAAAGGCTTTCAGCTGCGCAGTACTCGTTATTCAATATGCTTCTTGTTCGTAGGTTCTGAAATCAGCTGATAGAATAATACAGTCCATGTATTGGAAGACCTTTCCAAACTATTCTAAATTGACCATTCACTTTGGCAAAAGATTGGCCAAGGGATGTAAGTGCTACTGAGTATCAACTCTTCCTACGCTTTGTTCTGATTTCCTAAGGAAGTAAAACCTAACATTATAATACTGTTTGTTCATTTTTCTGTTCCCTTGACCCAGGCACTAGCTTGCGAATATATTGCTCAATATAAACCAAAAGGCACAGTGGGATAGAGGGATAGACTTGGCGAAAATTGGTCAAACACATCTGAATCATTGCCACTGCAGAGAGACAAACTACAGTGTGAGCTCAACAGTTCTCTCACCCATTTGGTTTGCTGGCTAGCATGTTGGCAGACTTGTTAGACCATCATACCCGAATCTTGGAGCCTGCAATGGTTTGTTGCATCTTGCTTCGCTAGTGAGAAAGCACAAGTGGCATATTTGAAACCCTGTAAAATCTGTTGTAGGGCAACTGAGGGATGTCAGGATCCAGGATTCTTACAGGTCACGATGCTGAGACAAGGGATAACCATTTATAAAAATAGGCTAAGTAGTTCAGAGACTTAATATTTATAAGGTAACTACTACTCAAAAAGTTGTTGGCTGGTTTTTGCATGTGACAAGTAGAGCTGAGACACAATAAATGAATTGTGTTGCCAGTAGTATTTTGTATAGAATGTTGTGGGGAAGTGAAAGTATGATTTTCAACTTTTGTCTCCCAACTTCCTACAATTTTGAGCCCTGGAAACCACTAGGGAATTGTTTGAGAAGAACCTGATAACACCATCCCACCTGCAGTTACTGGTGAGCAAAATTCAGCTCCCTTGAGAAGAAGGAAGGATCTCAGATGATATAGGTTAGGTTTGCATCTGCACCATGTGTGGTCTGCAGCAAAAAGAAATCTGTCAGCTGCAGAGCTAGAATGCAGAAAACTTCTTGTTTCAGTTGTCCCACAAACTGGCATCACATTCAATAAAAGTATCCACTCTAAGAGAATGTGGACCAATGGATGTGCTGTTCTGTCATCCTCCTGTGATTTCTGCTGCTGAGACATTACCTATGGAGAAGCTGATAGGCTGAAAACTTTAAAACTTGCTACCTCAAACCAAAATATTATGTAATAGAAAGTGGAAGAAGTGTAATGAGAGTGGTCCTCCTGTAGCCACATAAAATAAGAACTATTACCTTTGTGTCTGAACCTAGGTAAATAATTCTAGGTAAATCATCATCTTTACATTTATGGCTCACTATTGTTCTCCTCTTCAAAAAGACACCTTTTCTGGGAGGAAAAACAAACAAACAAACAAACAGAAAGAAGGAAATAAAGCATAACAAAGGGCTGTTTGTATCTTCTGGTATTCCTAAAGGAGGGAAGGAGTGAAAGGAAAGGATCTGGCCACTGCAGTAAAGTTTGCATAAGCAGCTGAATTTAAGAAAGTTCCATGCTGAACCTTTTCCATTGCAGTCATTAACTCATGCTGTAGTAGTGATTATGTTGGATACTATATTGCATTATCAAGGGGTTTATAAAAGCCTTTTGAAACCTACAATGATCTGCTTTACACTATAGTAACCTCATCAGTGTTGTACCAATAGTCACTACACTCAATTTTGCCATGGAAACTAGTTTAGCTTGTTTGGAGAATTTATAATAGCATTCTCTTTGCTCCATTTTCTTTCTAAAACAGTGAGTTACAATGTGACAAACATAAATCCTTGTGAAGGACTTAAAGTTCAATGTAATGTAGGCTCTAGTTCTGTTAGAAGCATTCCTTGATATTAATCTTTGGCATATGAGCATTATGAAAGAGCAAAACTTTCTTTTTTTGATACAATCACATTAGATCTCTTCCTGGTGAGGATTTGTAGAACATGAATGTATGTTTCTTCATACAATTGGCTTCAATATTAAAAGGGCTTCAAGCAATGCAGCTTGCATTTTAAAGAATTCCATATGTGCACAAAGATTTTATTCACTGAGATTTGTTAACTATGTAGAAGGTCCAGGTGTGAAATGATAATCAGGGTCTTAATTAGAAACATGACTCTTGTCCCCAAATGTTTATAATTTTTTTTTTTTTGCTTGATTTGCTTCTAAATAAAAGACGATTCATACTTACTCAAATCCTAGTATTTGGGGAATCTCTGTATATAGTTTGCAAACCCTTGAAGAGGTGGATTCCTCTTGCCCTCTGCCTGTCCCCATAGTTATCATTAAAATGGACTGGATCCCTCAGCAACAGAGTGTCTTCTTAGAGGATGATGGGTTGTGACATCCTCTTCCAAAAAAATATTTTTTTTTCTTTGTGCTTTACGATATTATTCCATTTCTAAATTAAAGGAATTTCAGATGGGCTCTTACTTTCTCTGTCCTGGTATTAGTTCATTGTTCATATAAAGAGCTTTGCAGTGCTTCTCTTACATTAACAGTTTCAGACTCTGTTTTTCCAAATGAAAGCAAAGGAGATTTTAACCAACATCAATACTTCTGTCTACAAACTTAAATTTATCTGATTTACAAAGAATTAGCGGTCCAACATTTAGTAAAATTATCTAGCAAGCAAAGGAGTCTGAACAGATCCCAAATTATTAAAAAGAAACCACGATTGGCTGAAGAACTAGAACCACATGAAAGAAGAAAAGTGTTTTCTGCATATGTGACTTAGTAGGAAACCTGATGCAAGAGAGGAAGTGCCTTCTACCTAGATTGAAGAATCCTCCTGCTAAAACAGCCATTCCTGTTTTGGATATGGCATTTTTAATGCACTGAGTGAGGGGAACTTCTCAAACAGAGACTTGCAGTCAGACAAGTATGTGCTGTTATGATTTATGTGTTGACAGCAAATCTTATTTGCTGATGTCAAATTTAAGTTGCCTGGGATTGTGTTCCTGCATATCCCTGTATTGTTTCCTTGTTTATCTCACTCTTTCCTGTGGTTCAACATTTTCTGTGGCATTTTCATGTCTTCCATTCTAGACACATGCTTGGCCCAGCACAGCTGTTCTGTGATGATTGTGGCTTTATTCCCTGAAAGATCACTATGTTCCGAAACTTTATCGCTACAAATGTTGTTCTGCTATATCTTGCACAATATGGCACACAGATGGTGCATATGTAAACCATTTAAAAGTTGTATATGTCATCAATATTAAGGCAATGTTTCACACCCATATAGCAAGCTGAATGTTCCTGCCACTGTGGAGGTGTTTTATTTAGTCTGAAGTTTGGTGCTTTACTTTTTCCAAACTATGACTACTAAACAAATCAAATCAAAGATTTGCTATTACTGCTAGGATGTTTTGTCCAAGGATGCCTCCAGATGCATCACTAAGATCATAAAACCACGTCAGTGTCCTTCCAGGTTCATAGTGATTCACTCTCCTTTACAAACAGGCTCATAGAGCTAATAATCAGCAAGTCATCTTCCTGTTCGAGGCTAGTGGCAAAGCTTTTGGCATGCAATAGCTCACAATTTTATTAAAAGGGGTTTTAAGGGTCTCAGTATTGGTTTAAATAACTTTCATATGGCTTCATGTTGAGAACTAGGGTTTTCTTCAGTTGTTTCTTTTTGCTAAAGTGAATGACAAAAGCCTTAGTCAGGATACTGTTCTAGCCAACCTTACTATCGTTGAACAGTCTTGTGATTTGTCTGATTTTTGAAAACAGAGAATACAACAAACCTTCTACCCTTTTTTGACTCACAGTTGTGTAGTGCTACATATAATTTTATCAATATGTCCTTTAAGTCAGAAGTCACAATTTGTGAGTGGTAAAATACCATGGCAGTTGCATCTACCTTTCTTTTATAGATGAGGACAGCTTTAACCAGCTTAATCCGTGCTTTAACTCCTGGGATATTTTAGTTTTCCATATGTGGAGAAGAGATTTATAGACACACATCAAGCTTTTCAGTCTAAATAGTTCTGCTAGTATGTCATCATATTCAGGTCCTTTCACATTTTGATTGGATTACTTTCTTTATTATGGAGTGCTGATCCCACTTACACCTGAATTAAAGTAAGTAGGTTGTTTGCTAGAGGAATTATATGAGAATTTACAAGTGATTTTTCTCTATCTTAAAAAAGGCTACTACTGAGCTCATTTTGGTAATGTCCTTTTATAAAAAGGAAAGGTATTTTGTAGGTAATAACAGTCATTCATTCTTTATATACATTCTTTACAAACCACAAGATACTAAACAAAACAACTATAATATTTTCTGTGTTTTTTTCCCAGTTTCATTCTTTTTCAAAACTGCACTCCTATTGCTTCTGCTGAATGCCTTACACTGAGTTGTTTGACTGGATTTGCCTAGTGATTGTCAAAACTTCTCTTGTATCTATACTGATAGTTCATAGGAGGTCAAATGAAGTCCTGCCACAGCATTTGCTGCCTCCCCCATTGCCCCTTCCAGTTTTGCAGCAATTCACTGCTAATTGATGAGCTTTCTTTTACTCTAATATTGAAGTTTCCTTATATTCTGTTTGTAATTTGTGTTGATGTTTATCCATGTTTGAAGGAAAAAATAATCCTTCTTTTCTTCTGTATCGTCACCTTCACTGTCTGGTGACTGTAGCATAGTTTTTATTTTCGGTGGAATCTAGAGAAAGATTACATGTACTTTAAAATCTTGGATATGACTACAAAGCCATCACCTGATTGCCATGGCTGCGATTTGGATAACTATGCTGGAAGAATAAGCTTTCCTTTGACATTAATTCTGGCTTTTACTGAATATTTTATTTAATCAGTTTTAATCTCTGAATGTGATATCACATGAAATTATTCCTCTTAAAAACAATACATATATCCCAGTCACAAAAATATGTCCCAAACTCAATTGTCTGGCCTGGTTTTCAGTGAGGTGTTGACACTTAAAGACACAGATTCACTAAAAAAATCCACCATGGTAATCTTTAATTGTTTGCATTTCCTAATTCCAGTATCCTTCCTTCCCCTATAAACTTCCCCTGTTGCTCATAGAGCCAAACACAGTGAAAAAACAAAAATAAAAAAACAACCGAACAGAAACGTAGATACATATAGATTCCTTCTATGTAGCCCTTGGATAGGCATCTCCCCTTCATCCTTTAGGCTCCTGGCTCATGGCTGCTGCCCGCTTCTCTCCTCTGTTCTTCTACCCAGATGCACTCTGAGGGTGAATTCCTGGTGCTTCACTTCACCTTTTGGGCCGATAATTGCTAGATTCATCCGGGAAATGCTGGATTTTGCACAGGCATTTATTGCAGTGCTCCCTTTGCTCCGGCTTAGCCTCAGCAGTTACAACGCAGAGAGTTGTATGCAGTATAACAGCTAGCTCTTTCTCAAGTATAAATCAGAGATCATTCTTTTATTCTCATTGGAATCACATCAGAGAAAGTGAATGAAGACTAACAGTGTACTTTTGTATCCAAATTATTCTCTGGAAGATACCAAACAAATAAAAGAAATGGCCTAGTTTCTCAAAATGCATTGTTGAGGTTTTGCAGATTCCTTGTTGTTTACACCTTTAGTTGTATGTTTTGCTGATTTGAACAGTATTCATCCTCCTGTTTCTGTGGAGCTAAACTGGGGACAGGACATTTGAGCACTAAAAACAAATCACTGCAATTATTTTTAAAATGAGTGACAGGGGCATAGCTCTCACCCACTTCACCATTGAAACAGCTGGCATGCCTGGCGTGTCTGGCAGCCTCAAAAGTGGAAAGAAAGTCTCCAGAACCGTAACTTGCACTTGATGGTATAAGCTGTCTGTTGCTATAAAACCAATACAGTCCCCCTCTTGGATATGACCTGCATCTTCTCTAAGGTATGAATTGTGGAGTCTCTTTGATTCAATCAGTAAGAAGAGGAAAAAGGAAGAAGGCAGGAAGAAACACATAAGCAAGGGGTAATTTCAGCTTTGCTTGAAATCTCTTTATCCAGGATTGGACTTGTTTTTCAAAAGGAGATGCTCAATTTTAACTACACATTATTTGGATTTATTAGGGATTTTGTTTGTTTGTTAGTAAGTGAAGAGCTTCCATTTCACAAGAATAAATAACTGGATAAAATAATATGTGTGTTTCCCTACTGGCCTAGGAATGAACATGTGACTTCCAGATGTTCAGAGAGTTGTAAAATATGGGTGGTTCTGTTTTGTGCCGTTGTTGTGAAAGAGATGATTTTTCCCTTTAGAATCCTGTCCTGATTTCAGAATTTAAAATATATCAATACCTCTCTCTCTTTCTTTGTTTTTTCAAGTTTAATTTTGACATGTATATTTCCAGGTGGGAATAAATTAACTTAGTCGTTTTTCCCCCATAAATTAGGAAAAAAACATATGTAGATGTTCAGAAGTCCTTTATATAGTGTAAAAACTAAAGCTTTTCATAGCTGCATGAGTGTTCTGAAATATATACGTGAAATCACTATTCTATGTGATTCTATGAAATCACTATTGCCAATTTATTCCTTAGCATTCCTTAGCACAAATTTAACTTGCTTTTAATTTTTGGAACTATAAATCATACTTTTTGAAATGAATGAAATTATTTGCTGGCAAAACTTCATGCAAATGTTAGAAAAAGCAAGGTTTTCTAGAGAGCACATGTATGTGTCTCTAATCTGATCACTTCCTGAGGGCCCTCCCCAAGCATGCATTGCTCAATGATGTATTAGGAATTCCTTGATGGACCTTATTAGCTGTATCTTTTTTGTTGTTGTTGTGAGTATCAAACCTAGGGTCACTCACAAAACTCAGGTAATATTTTGAAATAGATATATCTCAGTGTGCAAAGCTCTATTATAAATCTAAGGGATCCAAAGAGCCTTTAATCTCAAAGCAGAAGCTCTTTTCTATAGCTTCTAATCCAGTGTGTTGGTTTCCTTAATTTCTTATTATACTTCTAAGGTGAGCAAACTTGAAGAGTTTGGAAATTGTCTTTAGCAGTACTTGTTCTTTAGATAGCTTGCTTGGTTAAAGTATTCTTTACAGTAAGCTATTTCCTCCTCCTGATTTTCAGAGTATATTGTAGAAGTGGGACCAAAGGACAGCACAAGTTTCAAACTTCAGAGCAGATTGTAATACAGACATTGTTTCACTCTTGCATCTCTACTATAGTTAAATATTTCAGACCTATAGCAGAACTTTGACAAGAAAACAGCTGCACACACATGAAGGGCTGAATTTTTTTTACACTTTTAGGTTGAAGGCAGCGCCTTTTAAATTGATCCCTGTCTCAAATCAGATTATTTTGAGAAGTCACTTACCGTTTATAGATCCTTGAAGCTTCTAAATTACTATCCTGAATGATGTGACAGAGTAATATAAAGCAGTCTTAATGGAGAGGATAAATTTTGATCATATAATGTAATCATTAGAGGCATTGGTAGGGAGCACCTGAACATATTATCAACCTGTCTGCTTACTTTTTTATTTTAAGGGAATAATATCTATTCCAACTATGAAATAATACTGAACTTAACCCTTCTATGCTGTATTGCACAAGATGGTCTTAATTATACATGGATTTTTTTTGTATTTTAAGTACTTAATATTTTATCAAGTAAATGGAGCTTATAAAACATGCTAATGATATCTTCTAATGATGTTTCCAAGGACAGGAGATATTTAAGAATGATTATATGACATTTCCTGTCATATAATCAAGAGCTCAATGTTGGTAGTTAGATGGAGCTAACAACTATTCAAAAAAGTACTATTTAAATGTATAAATTATGTAGAGATCCTCATTACTGTAATAAATGATTGTATTTTTTTCATTGTTCTATGCTTTAAAAGAAGTCAAATCACTCCTACATGTTCTGGTCTTAGGACCTGGCAATTTTTAAAAACAGACGCATGAGTTCCAGAGGTTCTCTGACGCTGCAGGACCTGACTGCTGATTCGGTTCATGCCATTGCTGTGTAGGAGATCATCCTCCCCTTGGAGACCTCTTGTCTTCCAAAGATTTACAGCGTGGTGATAAAATGCTGTTTCCTGTTAAATTTTGGCGTGTAAAGTTCACCTCAGGAACATAATGTGCTTTTCACAAAATAAGACTATTTGGACTATGGTGTTATATGTGTAAAATTTATCTTTAGGATAAATATTTACTGTATACTTTTCTGAAAGAATAATTTTTCAACAACTTCTTAATGTCTTCCACGCACAAAATTCTTTTCTCTTGAACATTTAGACAGTCTTATAGGTGGCTATTTCTAAAAAGTATGCATTTTTGTACTTGAAATCAACATTTGCAGATTCCCTAGGCTACTGTAATTATACAAACACTGTCTAATATGAGCTAACTGTCATACAAATGACTGTTGGTAAATTTAAAAGGTAGGATTTGTTGCATATTACTGTAGCCATAGAAAGACAGAAATCTTTTTACGATAGCTGTCTATATCACAGTAACATTAACACTGGTGAGGAAAGCAGGGAAGGAGAGAGTGAAAAGAGGAGTGAGACAGTGAGAGAGATGGAGAGGGAAAGGAGGAGAGAGAATTCATTCCATCCTAAATGGGGTGTCTTATTTATACCCACATTAATAAGTTGGGCAGTATTGATTTCCTTGTGAGGGTATCTGTGTCTTTACATTAGCTACAGAAGTAGTCTAAATGAATCGCTCAGAATAGATTTGCCTTCCATGTCTGAAATTTGGTGGGAGGAATCTTATTCAATAACAAATGAGATTCATACGTTTTGGAAAAAAAAAAATGCTTTATTTGAAGTCTATTAAAGCTTAACAATATGGTTTTAAATTAACATTATTAAAAAAATGAGGGGGCTAGACTGTGTGAAATGGAAGCTTCATTATTTTGATTCACAAAAACAATTAAGTCTTGGCTTTATTTTACTTGAGTGATCTTTCTCTCTCTCTCTCTCTCTCTCTCTCTCTCTCTCTCTCATTTTAGTCACAGGTCAGGAAGTATTTTTTCCAAATCTACTTTTCAATTAGAACCACATCTCACCTAAGAAATATAGGCATCTACAATCCATTTAATCCATACTTGCACACCATTAATTGTCTCAAAGGCAAAATTTTCCTTTAACCCAAGGATTTTGGGTTGAGAGTACTTTAATCTGAGAATATTTGTTTCTTGCCAGAGAATTACTGCTTGGTTATAGGCACTAAAGGCTGGGTACTGTGGGATTTCTTCATGATACAAAACAGAAATGAAAACTCCAAATCGGGTAGGTGAGTCTTGCAGTCTATGTAGTATTTAAAATACATTGTTAGCTTGTGACAAGCAGTCATAATGTACCTGACCCTGCAGTTTGTGTCTCATTCTCTCCTATTATTCTTGGGAGGAACAAATTTTTGTGTCCAAACCTCAAACTATTCTCTTAAAAATGCACAGCTGAAGGAGGGCTAGGGACTAGTTTTTCCTTTATTCTTAACTCTCTCATTAAAATAGGCGCCCATTAATAATACCTGCATATAGTCTAAGGTGTTACAAACATGGCATGATGCCAATTTTGGACATTTCACATATGCAAATTGGAATGGTCAAAGCTGAATGTCATGGGTTATGGTGAAATTTCCATAGGGTAACACAACTAAGCAGTTTGTCCTTGAACTCAGATACTCCTTGTATTTCCACTGGGAAAATTATTGGTACTTCAATGCGCGAGTTAAAGGAGCCTTGATTTTCAGCTTATAGAGCTTTTTAAAGTGACATTATTCACTTCCTCTTACAAAATGTTGTTTGTTAGCAATTTTAGCAGAGGCAGTAAGATGAAAGTGCTGTTGATGCATTAACTTGTTATCACTCTAAAACCCATAGCCCTATTTTTAGACTTATTCTGGGGAAGCTGATCAAAATGAGTCATCTTCTTTACAGTTAGTGCCCTCGTGGTCAAACATGTGAATGACAGTGTAATTCTACATAACACCATAGTGTCAAAAATAAGTAGATATTCACTGTAGCTAGGATATATAAGTGAAAGGAAGTGGTGACACCAGTGTCTTCCCTCTGTTTGTACAAGGTTCAGCAAAGCTGATGGGCTCTGGAGTACTATGCACTGTATGGTTGCAATATCTGAATTAAACTGTCTAAATCACCTTAGGTAAAGGATGAATTATTACGGGTGGGAAAATTTACACCAGGCACATTCAGTTTCTTCTCTCTTTAGCCATTAGAAGAGAGAAGCATAGGAACGTTGCTTCTAGTTGACTGTAGACAGTCTCTGTCCCTTAAGAGATGTGTATGAGCAGGAGAGCGGTGCTGCCTTCAGACCTGTGATGAGCCCTACAGAGAAGTCCAGCTATCCAATCCAACTGGCCAAACTACCATTTTCTTTCTCCTTATATTTTTTTTGCTTACTGTCTAAAATACTTCAAATGGTTTTAAGAGTGCTCACCATGAATAGAGAATTATTAATCAGACCAAAGAAAGATATGGCATGATAACAAATATAAAGTCCAGAGGACAGACCACCATTATGAAAACACCGCAATATGCCTGTAATAATGTCCAAGCATTTCATACGAAATGAAGCTGTTCTGGCAGGAACAGTTGAGAGATGTAATCTCTTAAAAGCTGTAAGAAGATTTAAGGTTCTTTAGAGAGAGAAGGCTTGAACTTAGGTTTTTTTCTTCCAGTTTCTTACAGTTAGGATAGTTCCAGGTAACTATCCTAACTGTAATGCTACTGGAAAAACAGAACAACACTCTTGTTTCACGGATGACTTGATCTGAAGGGTATGCTGAATTCAGGAATTAAAGAAAATTTGACAGTTTCCTGACTAATTTATGACAATTATTTTGAACTGGACACCTGCCTGTGATATCAAGAAGTACAAGGCTCTAAGAAAGCTGCCAAGCTAACATCTCGATGCTTAGCTAACATTACTAGCAGAACTTAAATATTTAGGACCTTTAGGTGTAGGAAAGGAAAGGAAGGTGGCTATATTACGGGTTTGCCTATAGAATATCCAAAACTTGCTGCTTGTATTCCTTGAATAAAAAATAAATTAAAAAAAAAAAAAAAGACTTTTCAGATAAAACGTTATCCTGAGATTAATCGGTAACATATAATATTAATTAACTATTTTCTGTAGAGCCTATTAGCCTAGTGTGAAAGTATCTACTGCCAAGAAGCATAAAACTGCTGTTTGTTACCCAGACAACCACTGTAGGGGAAGATTAGGTTAGTCTTTGAGTCCCCTTTAAATTGTCTTAAGAGATTAAAAGTGATTTGTCAAATACATATCTCTGAAATCTGTTTCTAACAGAGATTTTAAAATCAGATAATTGGCAATAACATCTCATGTTCTGCCTAGAATTTCTCTTTTTTGTTTAGTTTTAATATGAACAGCAATAAAAACATCCTACTGCTGCTGTTACAAAGTTTTTTATAAGGTGCTTTCTGCATCTCTTGCTCCCCCAGAGAGGACTTATCCTAAAGACTGAGAACATGCATGGTAATTGATTTTATGTGCAAATCCCATTATTTTGAGGCAATCCATATGCAAATTTAGCTCCAAATCTGTTGTCCAAGTCCATCTGGCAGACCTTGAAGATTATAATTGTGTTATGTTGGCTAAGAAGAGTTTTTCCTTATCTCAGTGATTCAGGGCAGAATCTCCCTCCATTATTTTTTCTTTCTTTTGTCACTTGAAGGCACCTGAGGGTGGTGCTTGTCCAGCTTAAAAAAAAAAAAAAAAAAAAGAGGCAAACTAAGGCAACCAAGCAAAAATGCTTCTTACAGAGATTTTGCAAGCAGGCTCTTCCTTTTTCTTCTTCTAATGTTCATTTTCTACTTGATGTTCCCAAGCTAACCTTACAACAATGTTCCAGAAAGTCCCCATATCCTGAACATGCAATTGCAGAAGATAAAAGTCTACAAATCACGGATAAAGACATCAAAGAAACTCAGTAGAGGTATTCCTTTATTACTTGCAAATTATTAATCAGAAACCCAATAATATAATAAACAAGTACCCAGAGAGTTGCCATAGTAGACTGATTTTTTGGAGTCCTTTGTTTGCCATGTTTGCTACTTCTAGCTATAAGAAAAAATGTTGCATAAAAATGACAATAAGGCTTTAAAGTTTCCCTGAGATCTGAGTTAGGGATCTGGAGCCTTTGTTTTTCTCTAACTTGTTTTTCTCCTGTTGGAAAACAGGAAAAATCATATTTAGTGGATTCTGCCTATACTGAAACGCTTCCTCTTTCACTCTTAGTGCCACTGACTTAACATTCAGAGGCTGTTCTAAAACCTAACATTTACGACCATCAGTTATGCATTTTAAAATTCATTTCAGTTTTTAGAAATGAAGTTTATCTCCATGAAACTATTTGAGACTGGCACTGTGATGTACAATTCTGTTTAAAAGTGTTACCTTCTGTTTTTCCAGGTGCTTTTCACTTGCAAGTTCTTTTACATTTTGATATTAATACATTTGTGTTCTGTAAAGGGTTTAAATTTGAAGTTTGCCACCAAGCAAAATAAAGTATGGCGCATGGCCTAGGCAGTCACTACCTGAAATGAAAACCAATTGCTAATGGCTAGTTCTTTTTTTTTTTTTTTTTTTTGTTTTGTTTTGTTTTGTTTGGTTTTTTTTT
>JAWLRI010000607.1:3507853-3533459 GCA_034781795.1 Crypturellus tataupa
ATTGGTGTACAGGCATTTCAGGGAAGTAACTGAGCCTGCAGGTACCCCAGGAAGAGTGAAAGAGTGACCTCTATAATAATTTCCTATCCTAACTTCCCCACGACCATACTCCTGCTGGACCCCATCTGACCTTGGCTGTGTGGTACTGTTTGTTGTGTCTGTGTGACGCTCCCCATTCCCCTTCTCATCTAGTTTAAAGCCCTCCTAACCAGGTTGGCCAGCCTTTTGGCAAGGAGATGTGTGCCCTTCTTGTTGAGATGGTTCCCGTCACTCCCCACTAGCTGGTGGTCGTCAAACAGAGTCCCGTGGTCATAGAAACCAAGACCCCGTTGCCAAGTCCAGCAGTGCAGCCAGCCGTTAATCTGCCATATCCGCCGCCTTTTTCTTGAATCCATTCCCCTTGTTGGTAGGATCGAGGAGAAATTCTTCCAGTTGAGAATACCTGAAATGTTACTGTGGTCCTAATCTAAATATTACCAAAGCAAAGAGATAATTTGGGGTTGCTTATTTAGATTTATTGTCCTGTGCCTTAAATGATAGCAATTTTAGATTGCTATAATCCCAGTAAATAATCCAACTCATTAACCGTGAGTTCTGAGGGCATCTACTGTAGGATCAGAAAGATTATTGTGAATACAAATAAAATAATACAGATTGATACCAATGAAGAGGTACTTTTGGAAGTGGAAAAAAAAAAAAGATTTTTTTTTTCTGTATCAAGGATACTAAATTATAAATTCTTTAACGTCTGCAAAGTTGCCAGAATAATACTGGAAAACACAGAAAATCTTTAAGAGAGGCTGTTATGAAAATTCATTCTTTACAAACTTAAAACAGGAAAAGGGAAAACAGAAGCCAATGTCCTTAGAAGGATGTAAAATTTAGTGTAAGCAATATGCAGAAGGCTTTTAAGTAATACAAACAATCTGGAAAGGGAAGTCATAAAAAGTTGAAGGACAAAAGACTAAGAAAAAATGAGGAGGGCAGAATTACAAGAGATACTACAACTATACGTAAGGATTTATTTGAATAAAGCATATTTTCAATGAGCAGAAGAAAAAGATGCTGCCTATTAAAAGAGCTAAGGAAAATTCACTAGTATAGCTGAAGAATATGTTATTTTGTTTAACAAAGAAGAGTAAAAAGACAATTACATGGATTTAAAATTAGGCCAATATGTCCATTGAAATGACTAATAAAGACACCAAGGGAAAATTTTTACAAAATTCAAGATTAGAGCTATTAATATTTCAAAATTGTCTCAACCACTCAATTAGGTAATGATAATGTGGACTTCTCTGATTGGTATTTGTGGTATCTGAAATGCTACCTGCCTATAAAAGTTGTGCCAGAAACAAGACTGTAGATAGAAATCTTCCCACACTTGAGGAGTATTAGAAACGATTCTCAGTTTGTAGCAAGACGTTCTGTTGATCCTACAAGATTAGGGTATTAAAATATATATTCCTGTCTGCTATTTATTTGCTAGTATTTGTTAAATATTTGTATTTATACTAAGTGTATATTCACCTAAAAAACAATACAACATCCATCACTCCCCCATCCATCACTCAGGCTGGCTATGTGAATGTGAATTGACATGCACGTGGACCTGTGGCAAAGATGAAATTGCAGGGACCTTGTGCTGTGTGATTTCAACTTTCCCTTTCAAATAGGTAGTCTTTTCAAATAAGTTATGTAATTTAATTTTGTGCCTAGAGAATATACCATAGAAATGGTATAAATTAAAGCAGTTAATGAGACTTTCATTGGCAGACTACTCAAATTCCATATGCCTAACTGTTCAGAAGCTTTGTTTTTACTGGTCTGTCTTCCGGCTTTAATCTTCCTGTTTTCACTATTTCCAAGATTTTCCAGAGTGATTATCCTAGTAATTCTGAACATGTTCCTAAAATGATTGAAATTTTATTGTTGTCGTTGTTCCTAACTGGTCCACAGGCTGCTCTGAGAAGCTGAAATCTGATTCTTGGTTTGTTTGAAGATACCAATGTTATCCCAATGACAGCAATACCTACTCCTCTCATATGTGTCTTTCAGCGTGTCTACAGCATGTATTTGAGAGATAGTGTAACTTGCTTCAGAAAACCCCAGTGAATTCTAGACATTGTTATGGAAACCAGAAAGGGGCATGTTTACGATGCTGGAATTCACTGCTGCTGATTGAGCTTCAGACTAAAAAAAGATGAAATCAATTTTCAAAAGTCACATGTGATTCTGCACAGTGTCAGATTTCTCAATTTCAAGCTTTTTTTTTAATGTGGTTGAAACCAAATTTCTTTCTTCATATTCACATATTTACTTCAGTTAGTTTTAATAGTGGAGCTATGTTCTTTCTCAGTAAACACCCTCTATGAAGACATATAAAAGCTCTGAAATGCAAGAACTGCAATCTCTTCAAATATACTTGGAAGTCTTCCAAACATATAACCTTATAACCACATTTTGTTTAATCCTACTAAACTGTGAGATACATTGCATAATCCCCAGTAGAGATTTTCACTCTAAGTCTGTCATCTTATGATGTACAAAAATAGACAGCTAATTCCATTTAGTACCACAGACCCTATAGCATTTTACTTAGGAGATTATCAATCAATATGTTATCAATCTGCTTCCTTTATCAATTTTTTTTTTCATTCTAGGAAAAAAATGTAGCTTGTTAAAGCATTAGAATCATATATATTTAACGGACTTCTTTTTTTTTTTTTAAGGAAGCAGATTGATAACATATGTCTGTCTTCCTAAATTTCTCAAACATCAATTACCTAGAGTGTTGATTATCTAATATAGAGAGCAAAATAATCGTGTTTAGCTACCACTAACAATTTTTTTTTGCTTCCCATAGAGAAAGCTCAAGAACTTTTACATTAAGAGTAGAAGGCAGAGATGACTATCAAAATACTTAATTTCTTTCATGTCATATATTTCAATCACTATTCTAATCAGTGCTTGATCCCAAGACAGCCAAGAGTCACTTATGTATGTTTTGAAAAGCATAGAAATGAGGTTATATCCTGTTGGAGTGTAATGTTCAATGAATGTCCCAGAAACATGGGTTCCCAGAATGCAGCTGAATATGCTTAAAAAGCTCAGGTAAGCCCAAGCTCTCAGGGCATGGACCAGCTGTGCAGATTTGAACTCAGATTTGTGGACTCCTTTCTTCTTTGCATCTTGGGGAGCACATAATCAAATGTGTTGAGCAAGTAGATTAGGAGCACTCACATGGTTAATGTGTAGCTGGTATAATTCTCTGACTGTGTTTTCAACTGGAGTTGTAAAACCTGAGCGTCATGAAAGAGCTGACCCCAGATCTTTTAAAACAAAATTTAACTTTCTGGCTCCAGTTCAGGAGCCAGTGCTATGGTTGGAACTACCAGTTGTTGCAAAGCAAATGTATGGAGTAACCTCTTGCAGTATCCTGAATTCTGCAAGGGCAACTATCATGCCTCAAGGATTGAAGCTGATGATTGAAGATGTTAGATTGCTAGTATATAGGCATATTCATAATATACCTCAAGGTGAAGAATGACATAGATTCATGTGACTTCTTCCAGGGATTAAAGAAGATAAATTAATTTCATCAAATACTACATGTTAAAGTCAATTTTATTACTAATTTTTAGAAGTATGCAGAAAGATAGATTTCTGCATCTCTGCTTCATGCCTTGTGTTCGGATCTGTAGGATATGCGCTGACTATGCACTGTGTTATTTAAATACAACATTAGCAGAGAACTGCTTAAATTAAGGCAGATTATAATAAAAATACTTTAGACATAGGGTCTAAAATCCCTTCAGTAACTCCTGGTGCTAAAAGATTTCTGTCCTCTTGTATAGTACAACAGCTCTGATAATGCGTCTTTCCATGCTTCCGCTTCCATGCCATAACACAGTGTGTTCCTCATCGCGATTCATATCAATGTGGAACTATTCACTGCTAATAGTCTACTTTTCTTTGAATATCTTCATTGCCATGTGAAGACAAATTGCATGTCTGACCTGAGGGAAATTATCCTCTCTTTGTCTTTATCAACCTTCTCTCATGGAGGATTTGAACATCCTGAAATTATATATTGTCATCCCTGAGAAAGGAAGACAGGGGACCCCTTTGCCCTAGATATCCAACAGTAACAGTTTTGTGGTGGCTTTATTTGAAGGATAGTCATAAAAAAATGTTTTTTCTCCAAATTAAGTTATCTTGTTCCTCTGGGAAAAAAAAAAAAAGAGTTCCAATGAGACTTGCAAACTAGCATCTTTCCAGCAAAAAATCTTTCACAGAGAAACTGACATTTTCAGGAAGAGAGTGCCAGATGCTTTGTCTGATAGGGTTTTGCAGTTTGCATGAAACCTTCATCTGCCTATGCGTTTGGATAATGTCTTTATTCTGTAACTATTTGTTAGTTTTATCCAATCCATCACAGAAAGATTTGTATGCTATGGAGTGCTGCTTGCCATAACTCAATCGTATAACCGAAATACATCGTCAAAGTGATGAAGACAGGTGCTGGGGATGATTCATAACCCTGATAAATCTTTTTTTAAACACTGCAGAGCTGTAATATTTCATATTTTCATAGCATTTTCCATGCCGTGGGCCATGAAGACTAAAGTTTCCCATTTAGTAATGCAGAGAGCACAAGCTAAGTAAGTGAAGAGTCAGAGGCCCTAATTTTCTTTAAAGTAGTTGTCATTTAATTTTGAGAAGACTGGCTACATCTTTATATATCCATCAAAAAATCACTGGAAGATAGCCTAATTACCTTCTTCTCATTGTTAAATGGAAAGTTTCACCACTCTTCGTGGTGGTCTGTCTCATTATGAAAGGAAAGGGACAACTTCCTGCAGAATATTGCTTGGGAGGTCAGGTTTTTTTGGGAGGCTTTTGGAAAGCAATTCTTTGATCTTCTGACATAAGAAAACAAATCTGGGTTATGTTTACAGCTTTTCTCTGTTTTCTATTCATATGTAGGTGCAAGTCAATCATCTCATATGGATTTGGGAGCTTAGAAAAATAGTTCTGAATTTAATTCTGCCCCTAAATGATTTATTTTTTTCCAGCATCTACACAAGACTCTGCTATGGGTATCTGTCTAATAGAAGATAGGTTCTGCCTTCCTTCTCTTTCATTTTTTCTCGTCCTATTAGGAAATGAAATAGTTAATTAAAGCTATGTAAAAACAATAAGTAGTCAAAGTCAGTTTACTATAAGGCCTTCATTCCTCAGCTGAATATATATTTGACCTAAGATTAATTTGGTGCCTTGCCTATTATTTTTCTCAAAGGCTAAGCATTTTTTAGCTCACCGAAGATGATCATAATGAATTGAGCTTGTTCTGCTTCCTTGCTTAGTCTGAAGTGACTTCCAGCTTATCATCCATCTCAGCAACAGGTGCCTGAGCACTTTCTTCTAAGAGCTGAGTTTCCTGGCTAAATGCCAATGCTCAATTGAAGTTTCTTACAGCAAGCAAAGAAGAAAAAAGATATTTTGAAAAGACATAAAAATCCAGTCCTGTAGCCAATCTCTGAAGTGTCACCATAGTTCTCAAAAAACAACAACCCCATTAGTAAAAATCTCCCACCAACAGTGGGGGATTAATATTCAACAATAATTAATATATTAATAATATTCAACAGCGAAATATATTTCCTAATACGTTTCAGTTTGCATTTTATTGCAGCTTGCAATGTCTGTTAGCATATAACAAGTTAAAAAAATGGATATCTGAATACTGGATCCACAAGTCAATTTTAAATTTTAAAAAAATTTAAAAAGTAATTTAAAAAGTAATTTAAAAAGTAAAAAATAAAAAGTAATTTTGTGCGTGTTTTTGAGGTGAATAGTGTTTGAACAGATATGTATAATCAAGTTGGATACGATTAGAAAGTAGGTTCCCTGATTTTTGTGTTTATTCATATTATGTTATTACGCGGCAAGGCACACACCTAAAGTTTAGTACCACATCATGTTTCCATGTCGTTTTAAAGCCTTGATTCTCAAAGACTGCACTACACTAGAAGAAAGCACTGGCATACTTTAAATCACTGAAGCATCTTCTGTATTTCATGGACTTGGCAGGTGATGTATGCTTGAACCTGACACAGCTGCATGATAATACTGCGTCCCAGGTCAACATCAAGCAAAAAAAAAAAAAAAAATAAATAAAAAACTTTGAAAGGTGCTGTAAAATACTTGGAAAATAAAATAAATTACTTGGAAATGTTACAATTTACCTTAACCTAGTCAATGCATATATTTTATTTGGGGCAAGAGAATAGGTAGCTCATTCTCTAACTGTTTAAGTAGCCTGCTAGACCACTTGCTGAGTAATCCTTGGTGTCTTTTCATAGATGAACAAACTTGCAGAAAACTTCATCTTTTTCCAGCTGCCTTGCCTGGCATATTCACAGCAGCATTGCTGGATTTGTTAAAAAAATAACTATAACAGGTACATTACACAACATGTTGACACACAAACAACCATATTTTCCTTCCTCCTTTCTATAAATTCCCTATTTATTCCTAAGACTCAAGAATAAATGACTGCTGATTTCCATTTTTCATCCTCTCTTTCCTAATAGACTTATGTTGTTTGCCTTTTTCATAACCAGTAATGGGGCAGAAGTTGCATACCCTCTACTCTAAAGCCAAATTTGGAGAAACAAATAGTTCACTTGGAATCATATACATCTCCTAAAGACCAAAAAAAAAAAGAACAGGGAGGGGGGTGAGATTTCCCTGAAAGCTCACATGCTTTTGAGAATCTTGATTTCAAATCTTATCCTGAATATTGTTTGTGTGCATGTTTTTTTTTTTTTTAACTTTGTAAGTATTTTTCTTCTGAGCCTTTTTCTTTTAGATTAGATTTAATCTTGTCAGCACTCTCCACCGCTTAAATTCTAATATAATTCTTCTATCTCTGGAGGCTATAAAAATCAAAGTAAGCTTCTAGCTTTAGCTTTTTTTTTTTTTTTTTTCCTAGTAGTGTTTGGACTAAAGGGGAGAAGAAAGGAATACTAACAACAGTGTCTCATTGGCACCGAAGTGTTTAATTCGAAAGACTATGCTGACGGGAGAAAGCCATACTACAGACTTGGTAACTTTATTTTCTATCTGAGTAAAGACATATGTAACTAAGACAGAGACAAGTTCTCCCTATTTCACTCCATCTGTGATTCAGACTCAGTGCAAATTCTGAGGACTATGTTAAAAGCCTAATTTCTTCAACCAGAAGATCATAAAACCTTCTGTTTCTGATATAAAATAAAGGGGAAGAAGGGGAGAATAATTGGGTTTATACTTACTGTTCTTTAATTTTATTTTTGATGTTTCATTTGACCATGAAGATCTTACTCATGACATTGGTACATATGACTCCAAATTGTTACTACTTCTGTATATTATTTTATATTCCTAGTGATATATTGGTGGGATATAAATCAAAATATTAATTACAATAAGTATCTGGATGATTCAGAAATCTAGGTTGAAAATTAGGAGGCATAAGACATAATGGAAGCAAGCTATATATGAGTGAAAAATTCCTGTCAATTATTTCCATCTTTTCCCAAGAAAACTGGTGCTTGTTTCTTCCTTTTATTGAAAGATAAAAGGCCGTCTGGCAGGAAAGTATGGGGAATTTTCTTCTTGCTGATAAATCTTTGCTTACTCAAGCTTGCTATCTACTTGCCTACCTAAGTGGAGCGGTCTTAACACCATTTTATTGCCAATTTACCTGGAAGATGCTGAATTTGGAAGAAGAGAAGGGGAGAAAATCTCCTTGCAGAGACTAAAGGGAGAAATCAGGAAACAGTGGCTTTGCAGTGGCAAGTGGCTTTGACTTGTCTTGATTTTGAGGGATGGCTTTTAAAGGAAAATTATGGTGTGAAGGAACTTTAACCTTTGACCAGCGAACCAGCTTTAGCCTTTGACTATTAACAAGGTTGTGAAAGATACACATCTAACTTCCATTCACTACAATGTTAATATATGTTTCCTGAAAATATATGAACACCTCTTGAAACATCTATTGCTTTCTAAAATACCTAAATATCTTTTAAATCTGACCACCTACAATTATATGTGCATTATATACAATTATATGTGCAAATATACATACAATTTTATGTACATCTTATATAGATGTTTAAAAAGCTTTAAAGCAGCAAGTATTATCTGTTTATCAGTCTGACTAAGACTCCACATTATGTTCATGGTATTTCTGACAAACATAAAACCTTGTGAAAACAAACACCACAGCTTTTATATGAGGTGCTGGTGAGCGAATGGAGCTTTTGAAAGGCGCAGTGATGACTGAAGTGCTATCTGGCAAGACTGGTCTGAAATGTTGAAGCTGTTCCTGCTGGGGAATGAGTATCCCTCATGAGTATCAATGAAATATCCCTTCATTTGGAGAAACGGCAAGGAAAATACGAGTGTGTTTGGGTTGGTAGAAAGTTGAGTCACATAATAGCCATGTCCTACAGTTACATGAAAGGGGAGAGCTAAAATGGAAAGGATATGTCTAAACGGGGTTATCTGAAGAAGCTGGGCTCTGTGGTGCTGCTGTACTAACACTGAGATTACAGAAAGTACCTGAAGAAGGGAAGTAGAAACACGTGGCAACAAGCATTTGAATAAATGTCACTGAGCTTGTGGAGAAAGAAATTTACGTCTGACAAGCTGTCAAAATTTTTCACTGAGTAAGCTGCTGGCTAGGGAGGAAAGAGAGTGTGTCAAGTGTTCAGGTCAGAGCCAGTATGCAAGGAGATTAGGGCTGAAAGACCTGCTCCAGGGACAGCTGCAGAAGTTACTGTAAATTATTTCCATTTGAATTCCACAAACTTCTGCTGAGCTTCCCAGTTGATGGTTTTTGTGCCATCATATTTCCACCAACTCTTCTGCCATAATACACTAGATGGATTTCTGAGGAGACTAGCCAGGAGCTAGAGCTGCCAACCGGAAAATCCCACAGAGAAAATTACAGGTAGTGGAAGGAGTGTTTCGCTTTGCTCTGTCTGGTGTCATGGTGAGATACGTAGCATGGCTGGAACCACATTTGCTGATGATATCATGAAATAGATGAAATGCATTGTAAAAAAACATTTGCAATTCCCTCATCTAAGAAAACATATGAAAAACACTGTGAAAAAAAAAGTAGTTAAAAATCTAATAATTGCCCTAAATCTTGTTGTCACACACACAAGATGTGTGTGGGAAAGGAGGAGAATGTAGAGATTTTCGGTGAGCTTTTCTTTTTTTATTTTTCTTTATCTGGAACTGATGAATTCTTTAGGATTCTCAGGACACTTATGCTCTTGCTTCCCCTTCCAGTTCTTTCACTCCCTCTCTAATTTGTGTGGTTGCAGTGATACCGTTCTGCTGGTTTCCAGTAAGTATGACAAACTGTTCTAATTAAGCCGTTTAAAACAACAGTTGTATTGCAAACATATGTGAAACCAAATGTGTTCTCTAAATTAATTTTCCATTGCTCTTTTGTGCAAATCAGATAGTTTCAGTCATTGTAAGTGTGATTCAAGAAAACTGGAGTTGTTGGAACCCACTATTTTGTGACAAGAGGATACACTCCTTATTTATTGAAATACATGTGGTTACAAGGAATACATTCATTTTGTTGAGGTTTAAATCAACTAATATAAATACTTTATATACTACTGCTTGCAAACATGTTAACCTCAGGAAGATGGAAAACCTGTGGCTTTCCAATGTGAAAGACCTGGCTTTTTAATCCGAGAATTAATGAGATTAATTCCTTTCGTATTTGTTTTTTAAGTATTAGCTTAATGCTTTGTTTTAAACATGTTTAAAATTTAACTGTTCAAAATTGCAGAGTATCTGCAATTTGTAAATCTGTTTTTAAAACATTCTGTTTCTGTAAGTACAGTGTTAGATGATCTGAAACCAAGAACCTAGGTATAAAAAACTAGATTTTAGCTGAATAGGCTCTTGTTGAAATAGGAAGTGGAAACTCAGGAGTAGATCTACAAAAAAAGATTAAAAAAAAAAGCCAAATGCAGCACGGCAGAAATTAACCAGATGTTCCTAACTCTGCTATGGAAATCACTTGTTTTGATTCAGTTTTAACTTAATATTTGAGAACAAGTAAACATTTGCAGAGTTGATCCTCAATGATTCCTTTGCCAGACGAGGAGATACATAGTCATTACGCCTTTGTCTCTCTAAGAATTCAGCAATTTGATCTGGGCTAGGTGTCTCCAATAGGAATTCAAAATCCAGACTTCTGGAAGGCACTGTGTGCAAGCTGTTCACTCACCTAAGGACATGAAGAGTCTCTTTCAGTAATACTTCCTCTGTGCCTGAGGATATCTAAATCCCAGTCTGCCCTTCTGGGGTACGTGTTAGTGGCCAGGTTTTTCTTATGTGCTAGGGTTTAAGAGTTTTCAGCTGCAGTGGTCTCCTCTCTCCCTAGCATTCACTCTATCATCCTGTTCTGCTTTAAACCTTTTGCATCCCAAAGTATCCTGACAAATTCCTGCTGGAGGACCTCAGGGCCTACCCGCAACCTCCCAGCTGCTGTTTGCAGAAACACAGTGTGAGGATCCAGCATGGCCTTCAGGTCCACTCCTCCAGACTGCAAGGATATTCAGTTGCTTCTGGCACTTACTGCCACTCTATCTTTGGTCACTGAATTTGAGTTAGGTGACTTTTTTACCCACGACTTTATGTCCTTGTCACACATCTCATTGCCACACACTATATTTAATGTTAACAGCGCAACTTTTAAGCTAACTGCTAACTGCTGAACGAAGCTTTATTGGTCTGGTTATCAGGAGTGTCTTTAAGTTCTGTATTATTTACCAGGTAGGGAAGGTGTCTGTGTAAAAGATAACTGTGTTCCAGTTTTAGCTGATTAAGAACATTTTTAATATTAAACACGAGTGACAGGATTCTGTGCAAATAAATGCTTTACTCATCATACAAAGGTAAGTCTCAGTCTTGTATTTTATCTCTAGATAATGAATATAACTGCTGCTAAATGTTCAGACAGTTTTAAAAGACTAAAAGCACTGTGTGAACTCCACACAGTTTCAGAGATCAATAGTGTGAAGGTTCCACCTGTACAGTAGTGCATAAAAGTTGTCATGCCATTCATGTGTGAGCAGGGGAGCAAACTGCACTTAGAACTCCTTTGGCAGCTGCAGCTGATTTTCAGCTATTGGCCTCTTCCCATATCTAGCAGTGCACATCACATCTGTGACTGTTGTGCCGTGCTGGCATATTGTTTAATATGTATATTCGTCTACAGGCTTGGATAAAACATCAACTGAACAGTGTGTCTGATGAACCTTTTATGAAGAACAGGCTAAGATGGTAAAATGCATGCAGTTCTGGCAAAAGAGAGCAAGGGAGTCATTATTGTTAAATATTTGCTATCTAGTTAGTAAATATCATGCTTTCAGAAGAGTAGTAGTATGGGAGCATGAAGGTGCAGTCTAACATGCAATGGTTTTGACAACTGGGTCAAAACAAGGACAGTGCAAAACTATGCACTATAGTGTTTCATTATGCAGGTGCCTTGTGTATTGAATTCTTTGAAACTGTCAGAATAAACATGCTAAGGTAATGCCTGGTAGGTAATAAGCCTATCTGATTTCTTGCCATCAACTAAATTTCATGGTCATTAAGATAAGATTAGCACAGAAATCTTCAAATGGTAGATATGCTGGAACTGGACTTTCTAGGTTATGATACTAACAATATTTCATGCATTAATAGCAGATAAGAACTATAGTGGGAACAGATTCATGAGGCCTGAATCAAGATAGCAGACTGAAAGAATGAGAAACATTGGAATAGGCTGCCCAAGGAAGTGGGGGAGTCACCATTGCTGGAAGTGTTCAAGAAACGTGGAGATGAGGTGCTTAGGGACATGGTTTAGCAGGTATGGTGTTGAAGGGTTTACAACTGGACTTGATAGTGTAGATCTATTCCAATCATAATAATTCTATGATTCTATGTGGGTGAGCTATCATTATCAGAACAATTTATTTGATTTGCAGCCTCTTTACAGCTCATAAGTTTATGGAAGACATACAGGAATGCATGGGCAACCTTAATTTTTTTTTCTGGCTAAGCCGGCTTGTTATTAGCTAAACTTTTTATTAGCTAAGCATTGCCATGTGCATGTACGTGCAAAAGGATATGTTTGTATCAGTTTGACTGACAAATGTTGAATCTATTGCATGTGCACTGTATCACTGACTCAATACAGTTGGTCTGTACCCTAAAAGCATTGTTTTTTTATGTTCAGCCCACAAGTTCAGCCCATGAGAGACTTCATGGCTAGAAATGCAGAAGACTTGAGCACCACTGACACTCTTGAGTAAGATACAAATTCAAATCTTCTCAAATACTGATTCCCTGTCACATCTGTCATTTCTGAGCATGTCCAGAAACACAATGTCTAGCTAACGGTATCATTAGGAATTTAGACATATGTACAACTGTTCTCTGAAAATCTTCTATTGCTCTGAGAACAGATTTGCAACTTGATCTTTGCATGATGGACAACAGCTTATATGATGCATTTCAAAATTTTAATTGGGTTTCACCTCTATGGACTATATAATTTCGCTCTGAGATTCTTCTCTTCAAAGCCCCATTTGATATGGATTGTGAGTATGATGCAGGTCAGAAAAAAAACATGCTGGTAGTGGTTACTTGCCCCCTGCTCTGTTCCTTTTTTCCATTCAAGGTATAATAGACATTTAGTGATGCAGCTAATTATGTCTAATTCCTGAGAAAAAAAGAAAATTCCAAAGTTTTTGCAGCATGACATCAGCTCCTATGTAGAGCGCAGTGGAGGGGAGACCAGAACCTACATGAGATGCAGGTGAGGGGATCTTTGGTGTTGCAATGGGAAACAAGCAAGCAAACAAAAAACCTCAGTAGGTACATGGAGAGATGCTCTGGTCTGACTAAAAGGAAATACTAAAGACAAGGTGAACCCTAAATTCAATTCTTCCTGTGAACCAAACTATCTTACTGAAATAACCAATAGGAGTTTTGAGTTCCTATCCTCTAGAGAACAACTCCTGAAGGTGAATAATGGTGTCCTTTCTCCCAAGAGCAAGGCAGAAATGTTAGAATTTAAAAAAATGTAGATAGACGGGTTGTTATCCATTTTGGCTATAAGTAATCAGCCAATTCACTCAAGACACTGAAGACCCTAAAATCTTTCTAGTAAATTAAAGCACACAACTTCCGCTTTATATTGCTATGTCCAAAGCATGTAGGCATGACATTGAGGAGAAAAGTATTCCAGATTCATAAGGTCATCAAAAGGACAGAGTAGAACAATTTTATAGATTCAAGAGTAGGGCACTGACCTGCTCTGCAAAGTCAGAGGACTTACCCTGTTTATAATTCAATATTTGATATAATAAGTTCACACATTGCCAATAATTCTTGTTTAAACTTTATAGTTCTATTCAAGAGGGCTGTCAAACATTATGGCTTAGTCGTTGTGAGTGTATGAATTCAATTTTTAGTGTAAATTAAAATTTATGTCTGTGTTCAATCTTGATTTTCTTTTTCTTGATGTGTTACCTCATCTTAGCTGAAGATAATGCGCAATAAAAGATCTTAAAAATAGTTACCATATGGGCACACATAATCTCAAGGTTTATTATTCTTCTACTTAATGAATGAAAATTCCATCTGACTAAGAACAAATTTAAAAGAAACAAAAACAGATGGATAAAATAAGTTTTGGAGACATCAATACTGTTGTGAAAGCTAAAAATAATCTGATAGTGTGTCTAATGCAAAAAAACTTTTCAAAGTTACTGAGCAAACCTTTTCAGCTCTTGACGGTGGCAGGGCTAAGGTAGGTGCCAGCTGGAGTAAAATATATAAGCACTTTGGACATATTACAAAGAAAAGCATGGCAGTATAAGGGAAGTTCCAAGTATACCATTCTTTCCATGTAATTGGGCCAACACATTTTTTTCCTCTAGAGTCACCATTTTTTATCTAAGTGAAATAGAAGTTTAAGAATGAAAGAGAGTCTGATATTATCCCAAAGTGAATGAATGATATCTATCTGTTTAGGTCCTTTTACGGTTCCTATCACTTGATATTAAGAGTTTCATCCAAGTGGTCAAGAATGTTGATTGCACTGATAGACTTCTCATTTTAAAGACTGCTCCTCGCAATTTTTTACTGGATCACAGTGCGTGAAAAAAAAAGTTTGACAAACTACAAAAATGCAGAATGTGTATTTAATTTCATTTTGCTCCATCTCTAATTATAAAGCTCTAAGACTAAAATAAGTTTTGAAAGAGGTTTCCTCCTGGTATGAATTTAAAAAGCCAGGTCTTTTAAAATACAAATTGATTATTTTTAGGTTTTTGCATAGTTATAAATTTTGAATCCAAAAATTTAGATAAGACTTCGAGCACTGAAACTAAGAGAAATAAAAAAGAAAAAAAAAAGAGAAACATGAGAAAAAAAGAGAGACATTAACAAGGAAGTGGTCACCTTACTCCCTGCCCTTCACAGCTGGTGGTGCTCTCAGGTGTGACTTGTGTGTGAAGGCAACTGTTGACTCTTAAAGATCTTTACTTGCAAAAGTTATAAATCTGAATGTCAACTTTTAAGGATGGTCAGACGCCTAACATCTGATGGAGAAATCAAAATCATTAGGTGCCCACTCTTTCCTAAAGCCCCTGTCTTCATGTACAGCCAATGTCTCCAGGGGCACGGATAGGTGCAGCAAGTCATGAGCATGTGCTTTCTTTTCTCTGTTGGCTAAAGACAGTCTCAGATCATGGTGAGAGTGATAAGGCTGAGTCTCGGTTCTCAACAGAATCCATAATTGTCTTCTGTTTGACAAGTCCAGAGGATACTTTCCATAGATTGGGGAACCGATGGAGAGGCATTCTGAGCTGTCTTGAAGCTTTGAGAATTCAGTTTTTAGTTAGGAAATATCAGTTGAATAGTTGTTTAGAGCTTGTGAAAGTTTGACCTACTCACTCAGGATTTCTTGCTAGGAGTGCAAAATCTAGGCTGTAATCCCTACTTCAGTGTTGAATTACCGTGAGAACAGGCAGTAATGGAATGGTTAAAGAGCAGTTATGATAGCTAATATTCTAACATGTATTAAGTAAAAACAATAAATATGAGAACTTAAAGTTCATAATCTGATGGCTTAATGTGTATTCTTTGTAAGAAAAAAAAATAAAAAGTAGACAAACTGAATTACCAAGCCTTCTGATGCCAGGTTTGGCAGTGCTGCAGAAAAACAAACCTTAGTCATCCCTGTTTGTAGCATTATTTGTGCTTCTTGCCTTTGCATCTGTACATGTATGAAGTACTGACTAAGAGAAAGCCAAATCAAAGAGATGGTTTTTATATTCATCTCTCATTATTATACAACCTATACTCAATTTTTTTTATGTCTTAGGTTGGCAAGGTAAAGACTTAGAATCTGTGACATAGAAAAAACTGTTTAAAATATAATAAACTGCTGCTGAGCAACACCAGACCTTAAGCAGTCAGAAATTCTTCCAACTTCAAAAGGCATCACATAAAAGCAAAAGTTTGATAAAAATTTCAGCATTTCAGAATAAATGATCATTGGAAAGGATCCTGGAAATGATCATGCATTTTCCCCACTTCCTGAGTAAACATCCACAGTAAATACATAATTTTTGCTGCAGAAAGCATCAAAAATCTTAAACAATGTGCAAATGTTGCAGTTTGATGGGGAGAAGGTAAGAGATCCCCTTGTGTTCCAGTTGATCTTCAAAGATTGGAGCGACGGAGGGCAACTGGACTCATGTCTTAATAGGGATAGCAAATACTGTGTTAACGATATGCCCAACTCTGGCAGTATCAGATCCACCAACAGTCTGCTGACCATCAGTCCGATTGCCTTCCTAGGAGCGAATCAAGTTCCCAAATAGTGTGATCTACTATTAGCTCGACTCTCGCAGTATCGAATTCACTGACAATCTGTCGACTGTAAGTCCAATTGCATTCAAAACAAGTGGTCGGATTCACAAATAGCACAATATATTTAAATGCAGCATTTGGAAACCGATTTCAAATGCCAGTATAGGAAATTCTGTACTCCAGTGTGGGATTCTTAGCTAGTGCCTAGTGTAGAGGCAGTTATCCCTCACTCAGAAGATGGGAGAGCGCTGTCAATGTTGAGGGGTCTCCTCAGGTGATGTCCTGACCCAAAGGGAGGAAAGGGGCCTGTCGACTGATCCAGAAGTTACAACGGAATCTTTTCTCTCTCCTCTTCCTTCTCCCTTAGTTCCTCTTCTTCCATTCTTACTGTCCCATTCTACCTTCCTAGTTTTTATCCCATTCTTCCTTCCTCTCATATTCCCCCTTAGTTCACATTTTATATATTTTCGTTTACATTTATGTGGAGCTTGAGTGACTCTAGTCATATTTATCTTCGTTATTCATTGATTTAAAAAAGTCTCTTGAGTTCATCAAAAATCCAGAGAGCATGCTCAGTGAGATGAGGTTGTGTGTCAGTATTGTAAGGAGATTAGAAGGAGGAGAGTTTGAGCAAAACCTATCAGAAGGAACTTATCTGTCACCATTGCCGGCCCAGTTCCAGACATGTGGCTTTCAGCTGCATGGTGTGACCTTTGCAGGGAGTACAACAGAGTTTGGCCACTGTATTTTCACCCCACTCCACCCTGCATTTACTCGTTGTCTGCACGGCACCATCAGATTATCCCCTCCACAGGGAAGTCAACAAAGTTTGGCCAGGGTGCCTCCATTTTGCTCCACTCTTCATTTACTCCTATTAGTATGTTCTAGGGGGCAAACTGTGTTGCCAAGGAAATCATGGAGAAGTAGATTCCACACATACCAACCATTGTGGAAGTGCTAACTGTCCCTCACCTCAAGCAAGCCTCTGTAATGCCATAACTTCTGTTAGGCTCTGTTTTTCTCTAAGTTACTCTTTCTTGAGCAATTCTCTCACAGTAAGTTGTATGTTTGTCCTTCATAGCACTGATGTTCATTTAGTAGATGAATTAACTGCCCTTATGCAGCTTACACAACAACAGAAGACCTTCTGTGGAGACATTGAAGAGTGGTGGGAGAATAGCGCAACATTTAGGCATCTCCCTTCTATGAATCTGGAAAGATGGACCTCTGGAACTCAAACAACCTTTTCTCTCCTGTTGAGAAGGTTTGACTAAGTAAACCCTATCTTTCTAAATGTATTTCTTTTTTGTACCTAGATTTTGTACCCATATCCAGATCAAATGATTAAGAAGTCACTAAAGATTTGGATCACCGGATCACAAATACAACCCATCTGTCCAGTTATTTCTATAAAAGTTGGTTTTACAAGTGATCTTAGAATAGGTGCAATCCTATTGAAATTTGGGAATAGGATTATATACACATGCATATATTTATATACATATTCATATATTGACAAACTTGTTAAATTTAGTTCTGAAAAACTTAGCAATATGGGAGTTCTATATGACAATTTACTAGCCATGCTACTTAACACATTTAGCAGAAAATATTTTAGTTATTTGTCAACTAGAAGTTTTCAGAAATATGATTTTACAGTGATTGTAGTTGGTAAGGGTTGAGACTTCAGGAACAGAGACATAGTTGTAAGACCAAGGATCTTTTAATCCATCATTCCGAGTCTGATGTTGAGTAACAGTAGTATTGAGTTACACTATATAAGAACAAAGCGTATATAGTTATTGAGAAACACATTCTTCTTGCGGCCTGAGACTCAGAGACTTTCTTAGTGATAATTTATGTCTTTGTGTTAAAAGATAAGATTGGACATACTGAAAAGGTATCAGAGAACAATTTTATAGGTGTTTAGCTCAAACTGTCACATTTCAATGAATGCCTGTAGACTGTGGGTCAGACCTTCAAGTAGTATGAATTGATGTGGCAATAATGAAGAAAAAATGATTTAATGGGCTAATTACATATTTAATTATGGGTGCTTTTATGAGAGCATAACTGTGACAAGCCTGTTTTTATCTCTACAGGCTAAAAAATTTGTCTGGATTAAATATACCAGCTAGTGTTTAATGTTTAGGCTTTGACTGTAAAACTACCCTGCTCTGTATGTGAATCGGAAAAAAAAATCTGAACCAGATTCTCTTTCTACGTGTCAGCAGCATTACATTCTGGTTTAAAAAAAAATCATAAAAATGGAGCAAAAGAAAACTGCCCTCTGCTAGTACCTGAGTGCTGCTATTCTTTCCTGATACTTGCTAAAAAGATTGGGAACTATTGTCCTATTTGCTCAAAAATATTTTAGATCATGAAAAACCTGGAGCTCTGCAACTATGTTGTTTCTATACCTTTCAGCTGGAACCCCAATACGGAATGCACAGGCTCTACCTACAGCCCTCCTTTTTCTAAGCCAGGGGCTAAAAATGGACTGATGGTAATTACCAAGGAAACATATGGCACATACAGAACTTGATTCTCAAGATTACTATTAGTAATAGTACTTACCTAGTCAGAAGAGGAATTCTGTATTTTCCCAATGCAGCTGCAGAGAGCTGCAAATTCTCTGGAACAAATTCAGAGCTGAGGTAAGCAAGTAGGGCCACTTGGTTTGAATGACTGCTGGATGAAACACTCAGATATCCACTGAAATTGCTACTTCCTGGAAAATGACTGGGTTACACTTTTAAAGGAAGCTTTAGATAAAATGTACATATGACTGTGCGTCACCGTGCAACTGACATTTTAAAGATAGGTCATAGATCCTGAGACACCGCTTGAGATTATTTGACTGATTCCAGGTAAATTGATTTTAGGAATGTGCAAGGAATTAGTTTAGTAGAAAGTATTGGTTAAAATAAAAAACAAAGATGCTGGAATATTTATATCCTCATAAACAATGATAGATACTAGTAACAAATAATAGTAATTATTATAGAATAATTAGTAAATACTGAATAAAGGAAAACACATCTTTTTATTTATAATCAGTCTGATTTGATAAGTCGGATATAGGAATATTTTTCTGTAGTATGGACAATGCCTCTGGAAGCCTGGGAATGCTCAGATCTTTAACAGGATGGTCCCAGATCTGCGAGACATGGACAGAACTGACGATTTCTCACGCTGTTGCTTGCAGAACAGTCAGTAGCTCAAGGGACGGCTTGGCACTTGCACAATCCATTTCTATGTTCATCAGTGAGTAATGGCTTCTTCCCACTTATGTTTCTGGCTTCTTTCGCATAGTTTGTGCCACGGCTTTTAATATAATTTGAATCTGGAAAGTACAGGAGGAAGAGGCAGAGATTCATTGTTTGTTGGTAGGTAATTCGCCAATCTAATATAAATGTCTTGAATGTGTAAATGTCCACCTTTGCTTTACTGTGTATGACACAGAACAAATAGCTTTTTGATTACAGTAACTGGACTGGGCTTTAAAAGAGGAAGTGTATGTATTTACTGCAAGCCTGAAGATTAAAGAACTGCAACTTTTACCATTGAATTCTTAACAGTAAATTCAATTTTATCTTTCCATAGCCCTTTTCCACATTTAGGTTAGTTATTCTATGAGACATTTGTCTTGCTTGGACTGTTCTGATTGAGACGCTTTAGGAAAGAAACCATAGAACATTTTTTTTTTTTTTTTTTGGCTTGTTCCAGATGCTTGCAATAGTGTATTACCAAAATAAATACCAGTGGTAAAATGATACCCTTTCACAGGAAATTTTTTGCATCCGACTCCAACCAATAGCTCCTTAGGAAAAAAGGTACAAATTTGTTAGCTGACAGTTAACAAGTTAAAAAAAAAAAAAATGCAAAATTAGATGAAGTATACAACCTGCAGTGACTGATTTTAAAAACAAGTATAATAAATAACTAATACAAACAGTTGCTTTAGGATTATTCTAGAAACATTTTCATCTAATATTCTCCTTCCAGTCTTACAACGTTTGCTTTTCCAATTAAAAAAGAAGAAAATGCGTTTTGTCTTTTTCCAAGCAATTATACAGAATATATGCAATAAAGAAAAAAAGAAAAAAAAATCTTGCATTATTCCTGAATTTAAAAATGTTTGAAATGGATATATGCAAGATAAAAGCAGTTGGCAAGATACAGTCATCTTTTTCCTATCCTAGCTTCTTTCCTTTTCTTTTTTTTTCTTATATAATGTTGTAAGACTTAGCACTAAGAAGAGCCATTTTTGTTAATTCTGTCCAACAAAAGGATGGGTATTGAATTTCTAGAGTTTACTGTATGAATAAATACAACTCTGTGTGCCTCTAGTATGTATATACCTACAGGTCAGTTGTGATGATAGTTTCCTGATGAAATTAATACTTCTTATTTTATCTTGTGCTTACCTGTCTGTGACTCATTGTGGAAGCAAAACATTGTAGGGGGAGTGATATACACAATGTTAGAAGCCATTTACAAGTTGCATCAGAAAGTTAGTACCACCTCTATGTATTCCAACTACTTTACATTATATTACGATGTCCTCCTACTAATTCCGTAATTAATTCTGCATTGAATTTTGCAGTAAAGACTGGATTTTCATTGAACTAGGAATAAACGCACAGAAATGATTGATGTGTATATTTTTCATATGATATTTCATTTACTTTTCTAGGTATCGTAGTTTACAGGCTAGTTTGCAGAAAGTAAGTATTTAAATCTTTTCTCTTGTGTATTTCTTAGAGCTTGCCATGCTTTGCTTGCATGGAAGTCATTTGTATACTTGCTATACAAATCTCACTAGTTTGAAATTTGATGCAGAAAAAAAACATTGAAATAAGTCTCGCCTGGGGAATATCGCAGGTAGATACCAATGTTTTTGCTATGGATGTTTTATGGCTCACCAGGGGAGCCCAACAGGACACTAGTGCTTCAAAGAGGACTTTGTTTCAGCAAGTTTGTCTTCCAAGTGGGTAGTATTTCTTTCTTCCCTGTGAGAGGCAATAAATCTTGGAAGTTGGCACTCCAGTCTAGAGACCTGATACAGATAATTCTTTGAACAGAATTAACTGGTGAGACACTTCATCCTCAGCAAACTGATGGAAGTGGAACATGAATTACCCATGGGAGTCATTTTATTCATATTTAATAGAGAGATTTTTGCATACATTTGTTAGGTTAGGCCAAAAGAGTTAAGTGTTTTTTTTACCCATAATTTCACTGAACCAAAGAAATTGCCAGCTAAGAAAACTGACTTTTATTGCCATCCCGATTACATGCATTGCAAACAATGTTTAATCCAAATAGCTTTGAACTCCATAAAATTCTGCTTATTTCTAAAGCACAATCATTCACTCAAAACTGCATGTTCTGTTTCTTAAAGCCTTAGCCCCATACTTGGACTTCTGTTACACAAATAATCAATCCCATACCATCTTTACCAATGGGTAAATCCTTATGAGAAATATATGTGTGGATTGTGTATTTGATTAAATTGTGGTAGGATTCATTACATACTATCCATATGGTATGTCTGATTATAAACCAGTATTAAAAAGAAAAATGTTGGCCTAGTAAGACAGGATCTTGGTATGAATTATGACATTGTCTTAATCTTCCAATATATTTACTGCTCAGAAATGAGCAAACCTCATTCAAAAAGTGTCTTGTTTCTTTTGTGTGAAACAGAGTTTCTTCTTAAGAAAGTAACTTTTTTGTTGTTTTTAGAGAAGTAAAATAACAATGTCATTAAATTATACTACATTTCAGAATGTGCTTTTAATTTCTACCCTTTTAATCAAAGGCAGAGCCTTTGTTTTATTTCAGTTTCTACGCAAATGAATTACAACTCCAGCCTATGTTTTAAACAGTCAGTTTGACTTTTTCAGTATAATTTTCAAGCAGTGTACAAAATAAGAAAAGAACAACATATTTAGCTAAATAGAGGACAGTATTCACTTTGCAAAGATAAGAACAGATGCCAACATTCTTTTGAGACAGAAATGCTGAAAGGTAAAGCTTTCTTTTACAAGTATCATGAAGGTCAGTTAGTGACTTCCTACTATATTGTAACCCACTGTTTTAATTTAACCTATGATTAATTTTGGTGACTGCAATGAATATTATTATTAGCATGTTTCCAACTCACAAACTCTTTGACCATTTTTGTTGTTTCAGTGCTTTGCTATCTTGCATCAGTGTTACTCAATATTTCCTTCAGGAAAAAGTTCAAAGGAATAGAAAATAAGAATTCACTTTAACATTTTTAGACTGATTGAGTTTGTTTTTCTAGGTAGCTTTTGTTTGGTAATCGCTTTAATATTATTTGAAAAGGTTGCAAATATCTGTAATAAAACATTATCTCTGAAATAAAATTCTTTGTCTGAACTGAAATGCTTTTTCCAACTTTAAACTTTGACAAATAGTACAAAAACAAACAAAATATTTTCAATATGCAACAGGAAATTAACTTCTAAGTAAGTCATGTATTTCAAATGCTAATGATTTCAGATATGTTAGATACAGTTCTACTTCTGTAATTTCAAAACTAATCATTTTGTTTATAGTCCTATATAGCTAAGTCTGAAAGCTGTGTGAGCTTCTCCTAGATAAACAAGTATTTGAGATTATTTTTTTATTTAATAGCCTCCACCTTCTACACTCCCATTCACCCTCTTATGGGTGAATAAATTAAAAAGTAATTAAATTTACTGTATTTCTTTTTTGACTAGTTTGGATGATTCTTATGATAAACTCTTTGTGATTCAAACACATTTTACAGTTAGATGGCTTTTCCTGTATATTCTCCAACTCCTTTTCTGTATATTCTCCAACTCTCTTTGCGACACCACACAAACAATAAGCAGCAAAAATAAAACAGCACCATCAAATTACTGCTCTGTGTGTGTGCGTGTTTGGTTAGTTCTATTTGTAGCATTGGACTGAGATACAGAATAATATGTTCCAAAAGGAAAAGTGCCATCTATTGAATCACCAAAACAAAATTTTGCAGCATCTTGAGAGATTTTCCTGACATGTCCTTTCCAATTACTGATCAGGCCAAGCCCTACTCAACTTGGGAGCTTTAATGAGATCACAGCTGGCAACGGTATGGCTGAGTGCCACATTGCTTCAGTAAGTATTCATTTAATGTGTGCTTTGGTTTTGTCTGGGTGCTTCTTTCTGGATTAAAAAGTATTAGTGGAAGATCAGTGAACTGCACTTTGAAGGTCTTAAGCTTTTACTTCCCAAAGAACTTTCTCAGGTGAAGTGAAGTTCAAAGGGTGAAAATGAGGCTCAGGAAAAAAAAAAATCTCAATAGAGAATTTGCAAATGAGTCAAGAAGTGCAAAGCTTCAATATTTCTCCTGATGGATCTATGGACTATTCTGGAACTGACACGGAAGAGCTTCCTCATCTTGGTTGTTCTTCCCAAGTGGAAGGAACTGCCTTGGATCTCTCATAGGTACTGTGGGTAGATTTGATCTGCTGTGTGATTTCTTGAGCATTCTCATCATTTTCTTAAAGAGCTGCAGAAGTGAGGCTTCTGGTAAGAAACTATACCTTTTCTCTAGTGAATAGCCACTCCAGATTTTGTGAGGCTACAGTCAGGAAGACTTCAAAAAGAAGAAACTGGTCCCAGACAGGTAAATAGCATTTATCTGCAGGCATGAAAGCAAGAGAAACTGAGCAACTATCATATATTACTCTGCTCTGGGACACTTCCCACTTGGGACATTCGGCTATACGGCCTATTACTTAGTTACCAAGGCATAGCACATTCTTTTTAGAGAAAAAAAACTGGGTCAATGACCCAGTAGGTCAATGAACTTGACGCAGGACGCTGAAAAACAAGTTCTGAAAAAGAGTTTTTTTCCTGAGAAAAGCAGTAGATATTTGAATGAATACAAAACATCAACCAATATAGAAGCCTGCATAGCTATTAGAAAAATAAATCTCTCTCTCAATCTTTAAAATTCTTTGTGAATGTTACTATAAAATGGAGGAATTGTTGAAAGGACTATGGTTCATACCCTTAAAAGTTTTGCAAAGTCTCCAAACATGGTCTCAGGATTAACAGTAAAGTCTTGATAATTTGATATATTTGGGTAACTACAGGTTTAGGGTAAAGTCTTGTCATGTCTTAAACCCAGTGGTAAGATAGAACACAAACCATTTTTCACTTTTTAAAGTAAAAATATTTAGCAGGGAGAAGGAAGTTATGTTGTGGAAAAAAAAGACTGTCTGATCACGAGTATTCAGTTAAGTTAGACCAAATTTCGAGGGTCTGGAAAGAAATCTAGTAATAATTTTATGCAACATTGATGATTCCTTTAGCAGTAAAAACGATCTCTTACTCATTGAAACCATAGTTGTATACAGTATTTTGCACAATTATACAGTATCCTGGAAAACTTTTTCATGCAGCAAACTTTTTTTTTTCTCGGTTTATAAACTGGATATTCATTGTCTTCTGCATGGATAGTGTCACTAAAGCTTTTTCATGAATGTTTCCCCTTTTCTGATCCCAGAATGCCTGCAAAGAAGGGTGCTCAAACACACTACTTTAAACTTACTGAAAAACTTGTGGAAAGTTTTCTTCTCAATTTGTGGTGGTGACTCCAGGTTGGAGATCAAGACTGCATTACCTGGCTAGCTTCAAAAATCATATGATGCTGTTGATCATAGAGAAACAATTAAGCTGAAATAAACAGCAGGAGTGCTTTTAAACCACTCTGCTGGAAAAGCTTTTGGTTCGATGGGATGAGAAAAATCCATCAGGAGGCTTGAGGAAAGTAAATCCAAGGAGCCTGAAGACAGCCTCCTTGAAATCATTTAAAAGCCCCAGGAAGTTCTTAGGGAAAACAATTTTCTAATACCTGCCCCGTAATACAAAATGATTTCAGCCAAACACTGCACATCCTACACTGGTGAAAGTGGAAAGATAATTGCATCTAAACTAGGGCAGCAAGCATGGGAGCCTGGTGAGTGGTGCTGTCAGCTCCTGTCTATTCATAGCCTGGTCCCTTACCTATCCCCAAGACAAACGCTTCATCACCACGTGAGGCTTTAAACTGCATGCAGACATTGCTCTGGGCAGTTTTTGTGTTTCCTCTCCTTTGCTTTAGCTGAGTTACAGCATCTCAAGCTGCCAAAACTCTCTCTGAATCGGAAGCGCTGCGGTATCAGTGTCAGGTGCACCCATGCAGGGTGAGCAGGGCTTGGCTTTCTGCCCTGTTCTCTCTGTACTGAGCGCGGTAGAAAGTCCTCAGACAACTCCTTTCCCCGAACCTGCCACCTTTTTGAAGCAGGATGAGAGACCAGGGGAGGTGAGCGATATCGAGCAATCCCCTCCTTCTGCTCCACAAACCGATCCCTGATCAGAGCCAGGAGCAGCGCGTGTTCAGAGGCAGCCTCTGCCTCACAGAAAGCGCTGGGTATCATTCACAAAAGCTATTTTTTACCCATGCACATTTATTTATTTATTATTTCTGACGAGGCGCAGAACCTCGAGGAAAACCCGGCCCCACGGCTCACTCCGATGCCGGGCGGGTGTCCCGGGCCGGTTCGGCCGCTGTTACAACACGCGGCCCTCGCGGCTGCCTCCCTGGGGCAGCCGCATCCCG
>JAWLRI010000607.1:3534099-3564126 GCA_034781795.1 Crypturellus tataupa
TCCAACACTTCTTCGTCGCGGGCCGAGCAACTGGTGTGCGGGCCGGGCGCGGGGGGCCCCTCGCCTCTGGCCGGAGCCCCCGGGGCTGCGGAGCCGCCGGGCGGGTGACCGCCGGGCTTGGCAGCTCTCCGGGGCTCGGTGCTCCCCGCCGGCACCGCTGCAGTTTCGGCCCGGGCTACGTGGGGCTCGTCCCGCGCAGGGGAGGACTCGAGGCGCGGGCAGTTCCCGCAGCCCTGCCTCGTGCTGCTGGCCGAAGGTGCCACCGCCGGGCGCCCCTGCTCGCCCCTGCGGCCGGGAAGCTGGTGACGAGCGCCGGATCCCCGCGGCAGGTCCCCGGCGCAGCGACATCGCCGCGGGGACTCCGGAGAGCGGCGGAGCGCTGCCCGCCTCCCGGAGATCGCCCCGGAGATCACCCCGTTATCTCCTTGTATTTTGTTTTATTTATTTTTTTCCCCATACAACTGGTTGCCAGATGGTTGGATTATGTGCCGAAATTCGAGCCCAAAATCTCTGTGCTTTGCTTTGTTAATCCTGTGTTTGACATTTATAGCGGGCTAGCAGGCTGTTTTTTTTTTTTTTTTTTTTTTCTTTTCCTATCAAATATTAGTTTCGTATTTTAACAGCACTGTCAACAAGTTTTATTCAGCAGACTTTTGCCTTACGAGGCAGTCTGAAATTCACCCAGCGTTTCCTATAACATTGGAAGATATATATGCACCCTGCTTACTGCTCACGGCTGTTACAGTACTTCTCACCTATACTTTCACATTTCTCGCTTTTTTTTTGAAAATATATCTATAATATCTCTTTTCCTTAATGTGCTGCTGTCTGGGCTTTACAGTTTTTGTGGCCGTTTTCAAACAGAGATGAACGTTGTTGGTAGGGCAATTCCTCAAACGCTGTTAGTAGTGACAGAGCAAACTGGCTTCTGTTGCTGCAGAAGCACATTTTTCAGGACCTGGAGAGGATGTGCTGTGATCCTTCCCACGAATGTAAATCACACTGTGCACATAGTCAGTCCTAGCTTTCCTCTCCTAAGCAAAGATCTCTGTAGGTGGAGGTCATGTGTCATCACTTACTGTGGCACGTTTTATCTAAGTAAACTTGTCTCTTCTGATCGACAGCATCAGCAAGAACAGAGCCAGGTTTGCCTCTGCTTTGTGGGGAAATGGGTTTTGTGTAATTCCTTTGCCCAAGCAGAGGCGAAACGCAAAATGGAAGTTGTAGTGATACAGTGGTGAAACTCAATTAGCAGCTGTGTGTGTGGTCAAGGATGAGAAGATTCTCAGGTTTTGAGTTTGTATAACAATGGTAGTTCTTGTCTTGTTCATAATCATCCATAAGTTTTTGAGTATTTTTTCTTCAAATTTGTGATTAATAAGCAATACATACGCAATTACATGTGTTTGTGATACTGTCTTTATGTGTTAAATATTCTTTGTGGTATGTTTTTTTTTTTGAAAAGTCAATAGAAATTTTCTGTATAACTGCCTCTAGTTGCCCACCATTTATTCTATAGATTCACTTTATGCGAGACTTTTTTGACACATCTGGAATACGTACCATTTTACATGATAGTGAGATGATATTGTCAGCTAAGAGTCAGGCTGTTTCACAGTTTGTTTATAGGTGTTGAAGTGTGTTAGCATCTTTCATTAGAACATCTAGAAAGTTTTCTGGAACTAGTTCTGGCATATTGCATGCGTAGCTCTACTAGTGTGTGGTTTCTTACTGGAAAGCCAGGAAAAGTGATGAACCAGGGGGCCAAAAATCACATCCTTCACTCCATTTCCATATTATTCTTCTGGAAAAGTTTAGGCTACTCACTTTCCTCACTGGTTGTTTGCCAGTGAGATTGTTGTATCTGCTCTTCTGTTTGTCGTTTTCCTCTCTTTCTAATCAATCATTCTGAAAACAGCATTTTGTTCATTTTTATTTCTTCGCTATTTTTTTCTAAGGCAGTTTTCCACTCAGTTGTAGTGATAGGTCATTTTTTTTGTTATTACTCTTTGTAGTTAAATACGTATTTGGTTGCTGTATTGAAAATATGGCCTCCGTTGTGAAATATCAGGATTTTTCTGTTTACATTTCCTATTAAAATTTAGATAATAATAATTTAGATTACACTTGATCTAACCTTTTAGGTATTGGGATAGACTGGATGACCTGTAATCTTTTCAGTCTTTCTTTGCATGCTTTTATATTCTAAGTGTTGTCAAACTGAAAAAATCATTGCTTCAAAGTGAACAGTTTATCACTGTAAGGAATATGGATGTTATTACTCATATGTCATGTTGCATCTAGCTTGTTGCAGATTGCTTACATTAATGTTCTGCTCTTTCTTCCAAAGGTTTTGTTCCTAATGCCCACTTTAATTATTTTTCTGCTTACAAAAGGGGTGGTGGAAATGGAGAGGATGAGAAGCTGTAAAATCCAGATGCAAAAACCATGAAATGTGTGTGTGTACACATATACATACATAAGTATATATATATAACAGATGACAGAGATCATGTGGCTTAAAGCAATTGCCTGTTCATGATTACTGTGTCTTAGAAGTTGAATATCTCTCTCTCTCTCCCATATCTGTTGATCTGCTTAGGCTAATGTAACCACAGGAGGCTGAGACTGGGGCAGCGCTGAGTGAGGGCAGGCCAGGTGCTACTCACCAAGGAGAAATTCCTCATCTCCTTGCTTAAACAGGAGATATGGGGTGGGTGTGTACGAACAGTAGGATGTGATTTTGTGCTGGAAGAAGTTGCTTTTTAAAAGGAATTGAGTAGCAGTTATTTGATGAGTATTCCAAAGAAAAAAATCAAAGGAGTGCCAGAGGATTGAGTAACTCTGTGTATTGCTTTAGTCCAGGCCATTTTAAAATTAGTTCAGTGAATCCTTAAACTTAGGTTTTCCTCCAGAGTATCAAACACCTTTTTCTCTGGAGCCTGTCTAGAAAAATGACTCTTACTGCCTTGCTTTGCACATGCAATTTATCTGTCAAATACTTAAATAATGATGTGATGAGCACTATAGGAAACCACGAGATACATGTTAGCTGAGCTTTTGGACCTAAAATGCTTAATGTAGTCTGAATTCTCTGACTGGTTTCAGGAGAGGTTGTAAGTAGTGTGTGTGTGTGTGTGTTCATGCGCATGTAGGGAGTAGAGAGCTGTCTTGTCTTAATACTGACATTATCACTTTGAAGACTTCCCAGCTTTCACATTTTATGATAATGTTGCACATCCTTGGAGCCCTATGCTTGTTTACATTAAGGAAATACTTCACTAAATCATTTGGTAAATACTTTTTAGAGTAATAAAAACTCATCATGCAGAACAAATTCCTGGAAGTTGTGTGTGAAACATTTGCATAGCTTTTAATTGGCTAAATATGCTCCAACCTTTTATCAAAAGGAAGCAGCTGTGTAGCTATTGCCAATGTTTAGAATAATCCAAAATGGAGGTGCGTGAGAAACTGAAGCTTAATAGGCATTGCACATGCATCAGTAAATTTCCAAGCTTTCATTGTCTACCTCCTATGCTCTAAATCCTCCCCAAATGTCTTGCTGAAAGAACAAATGAATAATCATCCCTCATCTAACTGCTGTGTTTATTTTCTGTAAAGATGTGATATATAAAACTTAGTCATGACTTAACAGATAATGTTTTCTGGGAAGTGGTACAACTAGGAGATGTAAAGTTATATGGCTAAGTTGCAGGGTCGAAGATCTGATCTGGTTCCATTACCAGATCAATTACCTTTTTTGAGACAGTGTCATGTAGTCCATGTGCTTCGTTCCTGCGTAAGGTTTGCTTGAGCTTATTGCAATTTCAGCACCTGTGTTTTCCTTTCCTTTGTAGTCTTTGTGTTCAGTGGACAGTCCACCTGGTAGGAAAGCTCTTCAGGCTGTTGTGCATTCATTGGGAAACTGGGCAGCTACCAACTGTGTCCAGGAGCAGAGTTAGAGAAACAGAAGACAGTCGTGGATTGATAACTGTGATGGCAGCAGTGTAACCACCCTACTTCAGGGTTGTATCACAGTGTGTATGTAAGGGACGCAGAGGTGTAGAGTTTAGGTACAGAATATGCTACATGGAGACATGGAGGTAGGCAGAACACAAACAAGACATTTTAATCTGTTCTCCTGCTGATTGTTGTCCCTCCTCCTCCTTTCTGGTTTCCTATCAGCTGTTGAGGACCTTCTAGATATATACTGGCAGCTAAGGAAGAGGGATGCAGACATGTGTGCTATGAGCTAAGGCAGATGCCCTCATCATGCAGGGATTAGAGATGCAGGTTCTCCTCAGAGTGATGCCCGTGCAGTAGCCTTGCTTGAGAGACTCACAGTGTGGGTACCTAGATGTGCTCAGTTAGGGAGTGCATCACTGAGTGAGACGAGAACTTGCCTGTAGCTCACATGACAACTGAGAGACTGGGCTCCATCTGAGTTACCAGGACCAAGGGTCTCATCCGTGGTGATGCTACCTGTTCTAAAACTTGCTAGTCTCTCCAGCAGCAATTTTTTTCTTTTTCCTTTTTTTTTTTTTGATACCTTGTTAGAGTCCTTAGTGCCAGATGCAACTGTGAACCCTCTTTTTGTGCTTATTGCAAGTGCAGAGAATGATTCATTATGTAAGAGAAGCACTGCATAGCAACTTTATGGTGTCTGCCCAGAGGTCCAAACAGGGCCATAAATACTCGTTGCAGTTAACTAGATCATAATTTTCTTTTCCTTTTATTGCTTGTGATCTATGAAGTATTTATACAGTTATATACAGTACAAAAGTGCAAATGTATTAAGATAAAATTCTCATGTCAGTAGTATCCATAAAACTAATGAAGCTAATAGGTAGCAGTGAACCTTAGAAACATGTTTTAAGATTACCAAAAATATTTTAAGTGCTGGTATAGTAGTTGGTGCTGTTGATTTGCATCTGATTTGTTGTCAAAGCTACCAACAATTGTAACTTTTCCTTCTTGTACAATGCAATGAAAAGAATAACTAACATATAGACAGAGCACTGCTTATTAACATTAAGAAGCTTGTAAGAAGGAGGCATGCTGTCAAATTCATGCTGGCTATTTTGTTTTTATAAACACTTGTGTCAGCTTCTCCATTCCTTTTATGCAATGCTAAGCTCCTGATAGTAACGTGCATTGTACAACCATGAGGTAAATAGAGCATATATAAATTTGGTTTTCAAATAAAAATAGTACTACAGTGAAAATATTTATATTTCTGCTAAATATATGAATTCACACAGTCCATGCACTAGTGGCAGTGATACAGAAAGCTAAAGCTGAAGCAAGGGAAGTGCTCTGTCTGATGCAAACAATTTTTTTGCCCTTTATTTCAGGAGGAGAAAAAAAAAAGTTTCAAGCTGCCAGAGATGAGTTTGAGTACATTTCATTTGTCTTCACACTTCAGAATTGAGAGGAATCAATAACTGTGGGGATATGTATGTACGTGTGGATGTGTTGTACACAAATAAGAACTTTACCGAACACCATTAATGAAGTTTTGTAGACTTTGACCCGTCTTTGGTGAAAATGAAACAGTACTTCTGTTCCCATTACTTACACTAGACAAAATTCAGCTTTCCCACTTCCAATCTAATGGCCACTCAATTTATACTATGACTAATGGTATGTTAACTGAGTAACTTGTGCTAGGGGAGGAACGGGGATTTGCCCATGAACTGGAACAACACTTCACATTAGTGATTCTGAAACCATAATGTGTTTATGAACAGCAGTGCTATCATCTTCTCGTTTCCCCGTTTTTCAGTACTGTGAAATGTTGATGGCTCGTGTAACTCTGGATATTACTTCTGCTCTTCCAAAGGCAACTGACACCAATGAGCAATCATCTTGCACAGAGTACCTGTAGGTCCTACCCTTTGCTTTTTTTTTTCACTGCTGTTTTTTTATAGCATTTGCAATGCCCTCAAGCTTTTTATTTTTATTACTGTTACTATAGTCATAGGGACAGCCAAGAAAGAGCCTGCTTTCATTGTAGACATCCCTAGGAGATCTCTCACTGAAGTTTGCCTTCCTTGTGGGAAGGTTTGATGGCTGAGCTGGTGGCGTCTGTTTTAGTTTATAATTATTGTACTGCAACAGATTGGAGCAGTGGAGAGCAATAGCCTCTAAACAGAAGGAGTACTGTTAGTTGTTGCTTTTTGCAATAATAATAATAATACATTCATGCCTTTAGAAGCTATCAAACTCGTTGTTGCTTCATGCAGCACAGATCACATTGAGGTCTGAGATCACTGAAGCCAAGATATTTCCAGGTTGCCTTGTAGATTATTTCTCAGTAATCTGAAAAATCTTGCACATTTAAAAACTTTTAAAACAAAAAAATATTCTTCTTAAATGTCTTTCTGAGAACTCTGCCATGACTATTTCAGTCTTGTCTGCTTTAATATTATGCTCTGCTCCTTAGTGTGGCCTGCTTACGGGCCTTTCAACAGCTTCAAGTGAGGATCAGAGTAAGACATCCTTTCTCACATTGTAGTAATTTGTGTCATATGTAAGAGAAGAAGAGGAATTTATACCTCTGAAAACTGTGATTGTGGTTGCTCCATTAAACTGAGTTCTGTGTGTGGTTCCAAAACTTATGATGGAAGGGGGGACTAGGAGTCAGGTTTGGCTTTCTGCTGAACTACAAAAATTGAGAGAAGGTACTTAAAATCTTCAAAGTGTGATATTTTGATATAACATTTCATTGTTTATCTGAAATGTCAGTCTGCTAAAATAGGTAGATTTTCTTAAGTGGGATCTAGTTGCATGGGAAAAAATACGGAAACATGAATGAGCAGCCAACTTAGGCTTGCGTCTGCAATATAATTTATAGATTCCCATCACTTCCTATGCAAAATTATTGTGAAAATATGAAAAGTTAAGGCTAATATGGCAGTAAAAAAAATTATATGAAATACACCTAATTCTTTCTTTGCACACTTTGCTAGTGATTTTTTTCTTGTTATTTGTTTTCTGCTTTGTCTTATTTTTTTGTTAAACTTGACAGTTCCAGTATTCAATAGCTCTTACAGTAATAAAGCTTTTTCTTATGTGTAAGTGATTTTTTTCTCTATTTCAATTTGAGCACATTGCCTCTTGTCCTGTTACTAGTACCAAGGACAAAAGTCTGGCTCCATCTTCTTCATATCAAGTATTTATTCAGGTATTCCTAGATTTTCCTTTTCTCCTTTCTGAACCATCCCACTCTCTCAGCTTCTCTCTGTGTGAGGGATGTCCTGGCTCCTTACTTATTTTGGGGCACTCCACTGGGCTCACTGCAGAACTTCCTTGGCTCTCTCGTACTGGGCCGCGTAGAACTGGACACACCATCCAGATGTGCCCTCAAAGAATCAGGTAAATTTAGTAAAATACTGTCATACACATTAACTTCAATAAATATTTCTTCATTTGAAAAGCTAAAATTAACAAAAATGTGCATTCTTTACTTTTCTATTGAATTGCAGTAATAAAGATTTATATCTGCTTATACTCTGAATATCAATTTTACTTATTTTCAAACTCAACAACATTTAAAAGCTTTGAGAAACAATTTCCTGTTTGACTTTGATGGATGGAGGCATCCAAAAGTTAGGAACTAGTCTTCGTGAGTGTATGCAGCCATATGACATATATGGAGACACACACATATATATTTATATATATGTGTGTGTATATATATATATATATATATATATATAATATGACATATACATGGCATTAGGCAGGGATGATGGGAAGGGAAGGCTGCAGCGCCTTCTGCTCTACAGGCATGCCACTTCTTTGTAACATCATTTTGTGAAACTATGACATATCCTTTTACCAACTTCCAAATTAGATAGTCCCAGCAAACCCAATGCAATTACTCAAATTAACTCTGTGAACCATTGGAGTTAATTTTGTTCCCGTGCTCCAACCTCTACAGCTGTCAGTTTTTGCTCTTTTTTTTTTCTTCCTTCCTTCCTCCCTACCAAATGTCAATCCCTCCATCTCTAAAGGCCTGTTAAATTATTATTATTATTATATCCTTTTCCTAGATCCTCTCCTCATTTCCTTCATACTAGTTTCTGTTCCCTCTGCGGCTTGTGCCCTGTATGTACTCGAGTACTAAATACTATCAGAAAGGCTGGGTTATAAAATGTCAGAAGAGAGCTTGGCTCTGCGTTCTTAACTCTTGTGTTGGGGAAGTCAGCATCAAAACCCTACGCATATTCTGAAGAAATTCAGACACTATTCTATAATGTTAATCTTAGTGACATGATGGTCATTTTTTTTTTCTCATGCATCTTTTGCATGCTAACAAGGAAATTATTCTATATTTGGTCTGTAGGTATTGTTAGTATAGTTTGTATACGAGTTTTAGATTTGTTATAGATGACAACAGAAGTCCTGTTATTTGAATCTCAGAATTGTTGTTATTACCAGCAAAAGCTTTTCCTTTAAAGTTCATCATAGGCTGAACTGACATTGTGTTTCAGCTTTCCAGTTCAGTGTGCAGAATATTTAAAATTCACAGTAGCTTTCCTCCAAAGCCTGTAGTGCTACTCTCTTTAACAGTGGTCTTCGGTTCAAGCTAGAGCATGTGTTATGTGTTTCTTCCCTAGGTGTTTTTTCCTTTGGTTGCTTCAAAAGGTGTTTAGATAGACCTGCTCTCATGTTGTTGAATATTTTATTTTTGAAAGCTGAGGTGGTAAAGTCTAGCGCCTTTTATTTTTTTTCGTTCATTATAGGACAGTGGCACTTTATAGGACAATTTTAAGACTGAAGCCATGGTTTGGTGAAAAAGCGTCCTGTGTGCAGACTCTATTTCTAGTAAGCTTGTATCATTGAGATTGTGTAGGAAGAAGTGAACTATACAAGAATATGTACCATAGAAGAGGTGGTAAAACAACAGCTGTTCCTTGAAATAGAAATACAGATGGTGTGATGAACCTGGAAGGCTTACAAAAAAATGGTGGTTGACCTCACTGGGAAGGTTTTTTGGAGACAAGATTAGAAGGACTGGCAGTGGTTGGTTGCTGTTGTTAGCTCTTGACAAATGCACATGTTATTATTTAATTCAGTTCCCTAAACACAGTTTAGAGAATTTGAATAGTTGGATTGTAAACACTGGAAATCATGTGAAATGATTTCAGTTAAGGATTATTTTTATTAGCTGTCTTAAATCTTCCCAGGTAGAACTTTCATTGGTGTAATACTGTGGAACCGTCAAGGTAGTTGACTAAATTGTGACTTGAAATTAGCTTGATCTGTACTGTGTGAAATGTAGCGCTGGGGAAATATAATTTCCTTTTAAAGTGATTAAGACATGATAGCTCTTCAACCCTGTCTCCACAGACTATTCCAATACTACAGATGACATTTTTTAAAGTAGGAATAGATTTATAATTTGTATAACGGAGAGCATTAGATGATGAAGGCTGTGACCTAGGAAAAAGTGTGCTACACAAAAGTGAACACTTATTTAATGTGAACTTTACATTGTCTGTTTCTTTCTTCAAAATAAACAAGTTCAAGTTGAGGTATAAAATGAGATAAGTAATAAGAAGTATATCGTGAAGCATATAGTAAAACTGAGAATGATATAGTAAACTTAGAATGGTATATTTTCCCATTTCCAAGCAGGTACACACCGAGTAAACTTACTTTGACTTTGATAAAGTTATGCCAGTTGGTATGAACTGAGGTGCTAGACCGTTGTTCATAAGCAGTTCCACTCATTCTGGAGATTATTTGTGTTTAAACTTGGTTGCCATTTCATGGGAGTTCATGTTATTGCTGTTAGGAGAAAAAAAAAATAGTACTCTTACAGATAATATAAATGATTCTTTTTTTCTTTGTTATTTTCCTCTATTAAAACTGAAGTGCATTGTGCACCAAACTATCATAGTCTAAGAATTATTAAAACTAGAAATATATAGGAATTTTATACTTAGATGATGGGTAGCTGCTTAAAGTGCTATAAAAATAGATGGCCTCACGTTCCCTGCTAACTAGTGATTTTTCTTCTGCTAACTGTTGCAAGATTGTAAGTATTGTAGCATCTTAATGGTAAACTTCAGTGGATTTTAGCAAATGATGGCAGTATATGATTTCCAAGAGTGGAGCACTTTGCTAACATTTTGAATAGAATTATCTTCTAACTTCTTTAAAGTTGGGTAGGGGAGGGGAATGCCATTTTTCTAATACTTTTAACAGCAGATTAGAAGCAAAAGCTAATAAAAACTCTTTGAGTAAATTCTTTCCATAGCAAAAACAAACAAGTAAGCAACCTTGACTTGGTGCTTTGTATTTTAAATTCAAGTATGATTAATAATACTAATAAGGCAGAATCTATACTTTTGTAGATTTTGTGGATCATTTCCAAAATAAAAATCATGCTTCTCATTGTTTAGATATCACCACTTCTGAGGATGGACATCTCATGATATAATCTTAGTGTTTCAATACTATATCTTTTAAAATATTTTTTGTTTCTTTTATATCTCTCTGTTGAAGGAGTAGCAAGACTCTAAAGTAATCTAGAATGTTTTTGAGCCTTAATGTTCTAAAATCAAATTCTTGTTTAAATACCTGCTTGGTCTGTATAGATAGAGTATTTTTCATAAGTTCATCTTTTTTTTCAGCTTAATTGATTTTCTTAATGAAGAATGAGGAACGTTGTTATCACTGTGAATTATAGACATGATATTCCACTCTTGCATGGTTTCTTGTTCATAATGAAACCAAGTTGTCTATTACATAAATGCTAATAAGCTACAATTAAATTTTTATGAAGTGGCAATAATTATTACATTTTATGATAATTAAATACCTATTTTAAACAAATTAAATTGTTACTTCTTTCTTGTAGAGGAACTGTAGCCTTGCCACAATATAGAATCGTATTCCTTACAGAAATTTCTTTTAGAGTGTTAAAAGCCTGTATAACAGAGGGTAAACCCATAGTGTGTTGCTTTCTTCTGACGTAGAGCAGCAGCAAATGTGTGTGGCTTTAAAGTCTCCATCAGGTGAAAGAAATATTCTTGGAGTATTCATGTGCTTCCTGCTGCAGACTGCCATGTAATCCAGATGCATGGGGCATAGTACAGTATTTTTGTGATTGTTTAATCCAAACAATATCAAATAGGCAAGCTTGTTACCCATGGAACACATTAGGAAAAAGTTAATCACAAAGTCTTATTCTCTTAGCATTCATACCCCTACCTTTTATTTGGTTCTCTTTCTAGTTTTTATCTATTCAAGATACAAATTATATATGCTATGATAAATTAACATGCACAGAGCACTGTTGTGTTGTGGGTAGACTATTTGCAGAACATGTCTGCTCTTGCATAGTTGTGTACTCTACATGTTTTTTTTTCTGCCCAGGCAGAAAATAAGTCCTCTGTTAGGAAGCATATCCTGCTTATAGCTCTGTAAAGAGATTTGTCTGAAGGAATACTTCTCTTCCAGGATATCAAAAAAGAACAAAATATCGTAGTTTTTTTTTTTTTTTTCTTTCTGTGCACCTTTTGAGGAATAAGGAAACTGGGGAAAATCATAATAATGAAAAACTGCATAGAGACTCATGGCCTGCACAGAAGGATTTGCAGGATGAGATAGTCTGGTGCTGTCTGGCCTCTTGTTTCATTCCAGTATGAATGAAAAAAAAATCAGGAAAGAAATCTTAAAAGTGAGTATACAGCTTTTCTAAGCAAGAATACATTGTGCATCAATAAATAGGCAAGATTTTAACAAATTTCTTTTTATAAAAGTTCTTTACTGTTATTCTGCCAAGAATATATTCTGGATGGATGTTAATACAATGTTACCATCTTAATTTCCAGACTCCTCTTGCACTTGTGTCAGTCCTCCTTGTCTTGTGTAACAAGATCAATAATTTTCATTAGAGATACAAATCAAAACATAAGTATAGAAAGCAAAAATAAGACTTCATAAAGATGAAGTTTAAGTCAAAGACATTCCAGCAATAAGCTCTTTCTTTTTTTTCATGGTTGGCAGGCCCACTATTATTATTATTTCTTTTTAATTTCATGATTTTTCTATGTGGTGGCCTATATGATTTGTATAAGAATAGAAGACTAGAAAGAATATAATGCATCATTGAATACAAATCCCTCCTAGTGCAGGTAGATCATACAGTTCTTTTGTGAAAATATACCTAGCTTTTTGGAGGGTTTAGTTTTTTTTCTGTCATTCCCATTGAAAGACTCTTTTATGAAAATTGATGTAACACTGTAACAGGAATGTTTATTTTTTTTTTCTTTCTTTTTTAATATCCAGGTTAGTTTTGCTGTTGTGTTATGCAGCTTGAGTATTTCTTGAATGTTTCTCCCTCCACCTCCAGCTTATACTTTGATACATTGATAACATCTTGATAGACTCTTCTTTTAAGGAAATAGAAACTTTCCACTCCTGTTCTGACTGAATTAATCTTTCCAGAAGTGTACACAATAGATGTATTGGTGTATAGGTGAGATCTAACCAGAGGCTAGTACAAAATTTCTTAACTCTGCTGGGGCTATCTCTTCTGGTACATCCTGGAGTTATATTTCAATTCCACACTATGATCATCACATACAGAGAGGTCCTTGTTCACATAGTTGTATAAATTAATGAACTTTCAGTTTGCAGCACAAAGCTATGTTGTTTGTCCTTGCAGTTATGATATTACATATTACACTATGTGAATTTTATTCTGCTTTTAAGCCTTTGTGAGATTTACTTCATTCCCTGCATATGGCCTTCTGGCTCTATGTCATCAGAAAATTTCCTCAGAGCACTTACAATATTTGTGACTGAATGATTAATTATTGATATGATATGAATATGATATTAATCATATTCATCAGTCTAAGTCTGGTTACAGTGTTTCATTCCTTTTTCCTCCCAAACCAAACCCGCTCCTTTCGCAGATCAGATTGGTGAACATGTAGGGTAAATGGCAAAATATCTTGCAGGTGGCTTTTCATTCACTTGTAATTCACTTGTAATTAAGTTATGGAATAAAATTATGGAGGATTTGAATTTTCGTGGTTTCAAGAGGCTTGTTAATGAAAGAGTTCGCTAAATGCATAGAAATGCTGAGAAGCCAACCAAATACAGAATGAAGTACAGTTATCCAAAGAGTCTTAGGCCTCAGACGTTGTAGCCTGGGAGAGAACTTGAGAAGAGCACTTGCCATACTCAGATCCTTTCTTTCTGTAGCATCTATTTTTGGCCACCATGGAGAAAGTTCCTAGGCTGAATAGCTGTGGTCTCATCTGGTAAGACCATTCTATTTCTTTTTGTCTTGAAGCCGTTTCTAATTTTATGGATTTCAGTTCAGATTTATCAGCTTGCAGTTGCCATCATCTTATTTTAAACATAAAAGTAATATAACATCCTTTATTTATTTTTTTCCCCATCACATGATATCTTATCTGACTAGCAAGATTAAAAGGTCCTGCTGCTGGAATTGAAAATTCCGCAGAGAAGCAGAGCCAAGCTTGTCTCATGCTGGTCACTTTAATGACTTGGGTTTCTAGGGTTTCAGTTCTGTCTGCTGGTTGGAGTTTAATTTCCATTATTTATCTTGCCATTGGATAGGCATTACTGATAAATGAGGTAGGGATAAAAGCCAGGTAGTTTTACCAACACTCCTGAAAACTGATACAAATTATTTGGTGAGCCGTCTGTTTTGCACCCATCTTTAAAGTATAATAACCACCAAACTCTCTCCTTTCATCTTTCCTTCAGATGCATCTGAAGAATATTTCACTGTTTAACGTCTGTTTCAAAGTTAGGTAGTTTATAATCTCTTTAACTAAGCATTCTCTGCTGTAGCTTTCTTTACTATTCAGTCTTTATTTGCCGGAGTTCTTGGTGACCTGATTATTCCTATATGCTTTTTGAGGTAGTTATGCACCAAATTACTTCTGGAGATTTGGGCTTTATGTTAATCTTGGCTGGTTTTGCACTTTACTTGAATAAATCACAGTTCTACTCTGTAGTGATGTCTTCAGTTCAGGTTGCTTTACTAATGCAGCTTTCAGAGGTATTTCTTTGAAACTATTATTCTTTTCTTTGCTATTTGTATATTTGCTTTTGCCTGTATAAACTTCTTAGCTACCCTAAATTTCTGCTCTTATTTTTATGAAGGAATATGTTCCCTGTGATTTTCCAGAGCCAAGCTTGTTCTCCAATTATTGTTACTATTGTTTATAGAGTCAAGCATGTTCCCGTTTCTTTTGGGATGTTTGTTATTTTGTTCTGTAGAAGTTACAACTTTGTAGTGTGTCGGTCTCTTATATTCTTGATTGAGAAAGTATTTTTGCTTTTTCTCTGCTGCTTTTCTACTTTACAAAATCAATACAACAAACAAACAAAAACGCGAACAAACAAAGCCCACAACAACTTCAAGATATCCTTTCGCTTTTTCCTCTGTAAAGAAAAAAGTACTTCCCATAAGAGGTACTTCACTTAAACTCTGTCTCTGCTCTAATACAAAGTGCTGCTTTTAAGAAACTACCTCTAGGCTTTCTGATCTCTTTTGCATTATGGCAGCCCCTTAATTCTCTAAGCAGGGGAGTCTGCTTTGTCAGTGTTTCATGTCTGTCTTAAGGGTTATGATTCATCTGTTGTGAAACCATGGCCAAAGAATAAAAACAGCCTGCTGGAAATGCTGCATCCTCTCTGGCAGATTTTCTTCTTTTTCTTCTCTTCATCTAGTAGGCTCCTAGTCAGATTTCTGAAGCTCTGGGAGATGCTGTATTAAGGTACTTAAGGTTAAAAATGAGATTGACAGCAGCTGAGCATAGCGATTTAAGTGGTGTTCATTTATAAGGGAGGGGCATTACGCATTGGTGCCTGTATGTTATTACAAACTTACTCTATCAGTGAAGTTTAATAACCTCTGTAGGAGTAGCTGTTCTTCATGTGCTTTTGTACAGTCTTGTCAAAGGAGCTCTGTCAAAATTCTCTGGGCATATTTTTGAGATCATCAAAGGCCTTTCTGAGAAGTTTACTTGGGTTTGCTGAATTAATTTGGTTTTGCTTTGTGGGCAAACATAATCTATTACAGGTAGTATTATATTACATTAATATAACATTCGATTGCCAGATGCTTTCCAACATAAAATTCAATCTTCAGTTGTTTGTGACTTTATGTTAACTCTCAGTAGTTTGCGCTAAAGTTTTGAGTTCTGTATAGCACTGGCTTTTTGAAATCTTATTTAAGCGTTAGGTATACCTCAGAGAAATAAGCATGGGAAAAAATCATTGTTTTCGTCATGCTTTCTATATTTATGCTTGAAAAAAATCATTTATTTTACTTTCTCTGCTTTAGCAAAGGATTTAAAATTTGACCGGGTGGAGTGTATCCCATATATGTACTTATAGGTCCTTTTTCTACAGAGCACTTGAGTGAAAAGCCACCTGTAATTTCTGAGTCTCTGCCTTCCCTATCACTAAATTTGAGTGAAACATTTTAGGAAAAGGACCGATTTCAGTCTGGAACTCTGCTTACCATGTCTCTTCTTCCAGTCATTGGCATTAATAGACTCCCTTTTTGGGAGTTCAAAAGTGAGTCCTTCTATTAGATGAAGGACTATTGTCTCCACTTTGTGGATCCAAAACCAAGGAGTGTCAAATGTCAAACACTACAGACCTTGTTTTTCACTGTGCTACACACTTTATATCTGCATTGGTTTCAGTTGTAATTGTTTTTATCTTAAGCAACTCAGGTATCAGTATTTCAAGTCAGATACCAGAAAATAAGGAATATACTATTATGAGCTATAGTTTTGACTGAAGTAATTTCATACAGCATCACCAGGCTTGTGTCAGAGATAGAGATATAGTGGGCTTTTTGAAATGATATTTAATTACATTAACTATTGAGTCATTTTTATTTCTACATTTTCTTTTTTTCTAAGCAGTAGACTTTGCTAGAAAAGATACTAAAGACAGTAAAGTTTGCATTAATATAAATGGTCTAAGAAAATTGAATCATTTGTATTGAATCCAACATGAAAAAAAAAATCCTGCCTGAAATGAGGCCATGAAGAATGATAAGCTTTGAGATGGATTATATACAAAGGGAACCAACAGCTAGCTAACATTAATTAAATGAATTAAGGGCGTGTGGAATAGTGTGTTTATCTCTTAACTCTTTTTAGCTGAAATACTTACAGTACTACCGCACAGCTGACTGAGTTTTTGGGGAAAAGATATGAGCCTTGTATTTTCATATTGCATAGTCTTGGGGTCCCTTCTGTAGAGCTTCTAGGAGAAGGATCTTCTAGTGCTCACTCAGTCCAGAGAGATCAAAAATATGCAGACAACTCATCAGGGTGGTTGCAAGGCCCATCAGGATCTGTATAACCTAATGAGTCCATGGAAATGCTTTCACTTAGGACTAATTATAAGAAAAATAAACATTAGTTTTTAAAAGACAAAATTTAACTTCACTGTGTTAAATTAATACTTTATTTTACAGATATGAGGCTTTTTTCCTCCTTACAGTTCATAGTTTAAAAATCTGTAACTAAATTTCAGTCCTGTTTTATCATCACTGCTCGAAGAGAATGTAAATAAAATAAGTGATGCTTTTAAATAAATGTTCCCTTTTTTTTCCTGCCATGTTAGCTTTGATTTGCAACCACATTTAAAGATACTCTTTTGGTCAAACAGAATCTTTTATTCCTTTTATTGCCTGGTCTTCCTGTAAGTGTATGCGTTACATATTAAAGTGTTTATTTAAATATATATATATAGTTGTTCTTTTATATAAGACATACTGGAAAAAAGCAGATTGGTTATATTTTTTCACTGATATTTTAATTAACAAAGTCATCTAGGGTTACTTTTAATACTTTTTAAGAGTATAAGTTAAAATCTGTTAAAGAACAAACAAACAACAACAACAACAATAAAGTATATTGCAAAGAAAAAAAACTTCACATATGTGAGCTAAATACATAATTTACTCTACTTTGCTTCCAGGGCATGTTTGACATTCTTGTACGGTACTCATTATATAGTAAACAAAACATTAACAATGAAGACATTAAACTTAACAATACTTACTCTTTTCATCACTCTTGTGTTCTCTTCCTATACTATGTATTGTTAGTATGTTTTTCCTTACTTTCATTTTACTATAAAGATAAAAAAGTTTCAAGGGTGATTTACCAATAAGGAAGATGCTGCTTTTTGCTGCTACTACTCCAAAATATTTGTCTTTCCTGAAATGTGTTCCAACATAAACCCTAAGTTAGAGGCATACATTGTTTCACATATATTGAAAAGTTTGTTGCAACTTTTGGTGATAAGAAAGGGGAAATTGGATGTTTTTGTCAAATTTACAGCTTATAAATGTTTAAAATCCCATAGCTAAAATTACAAATAAGCCAGTACATAGAAAAGGTTGATAGAAACCTTTGTGGATTTGCAACAAAAGGCATTTTAACAACATTGTCTGTTCTCTCTGTGCTTACCATTCCTCCCAAGAAAAGTCTGTGTGTATTTGATGGGTTTTATGTGGGTTCTTCCTGATCTTCTTGTGGCTTTCTCTGAATAAGTACTATTAAAGCAGTGGTCAAGGGCCATTTGTCACCTTATTGCACCTAGTCCATTATTGCAGTCCTTCACTGTACATCTATTTTCATGCTAAAATGACTATATTTTCATAACAGGAATTACTTGTACATTTGATGGGAACTGGTGATTGTTATTGCAGTCAGCATCCAAAACAAGTCTTGGTACATTTGGAAACCATTCTTATGTCTTGCAGATTTTGTATTTGAAATAAAACTCTTAATTTAATTGTTTTTCCTTGTTTTACCTAGTTGTAGCTGTTGCAGAATTTTTATAAATTCCACATAGAAAATCTCCTGGGGAAAGATTCAGAAAATGAAATGCTGAATTTATACCCTAAACTCAACTCCACATCTATCACAAGCGCTTGATTTGACCATATTTCCTCGACCTCGCCAGCATGTTGTAAAAATAAATGCATTGAACACTGTAAAATGCCGATATATTATGGTAATGGGGGCCATGTAAGTACCTAAGATAGATGAGTAGACAGATAGCATTAGTGCATTAGAGGGTTCCTTGAGAACACTAACCAGATTAAATGCCAGTGTTCTACTACGCAGCAGTGTTAATTGCCAATTTTTGGCAGTTGCACAAGTGCTAATTACTTTTTAATAGAACCAATGGAAGAAAATTTTCCACTAAGCTTTTATGGATAATTATTGCATTTTTTTTTCCTTTGAAGAGCTTGAAAGTTTGCTCTTAGAGCATCCATCAGATCAGATCTGCCTTCCAAGCGGTAACATAACACGTGCATGCTACAACTGGATCCTGTGATTTTATGCCATCCGTACCTCCTTTTAAATGATATCATTTAAAATCAGCTCCATTTAAAATGAGCAGACGGCTCACACAAATAGTGTATCAGCGCCTTGCTTTGTCTTGTTGAAATGCATCTTGCTGCTGCACAGTGTGTTGTATAACAGGCACATCTAGGGACTGTCCACTCTACTGACAGCTTTTGAAGTGAAGCCTCATGACTGTGCTAGATAAATATGCAGGCTGCTAGGATTTGATGTGCTAAATTTGCCAGTGTTTATTTTCCAAGATTTTCAGGGTTTATGCTTCCCGTGCGTCTCACTTTTTCATTATGTATTCATATTGTGCTCAACTGAAATGAAAAAAAAAATTGTTGTGAGGATGGTATCAGAAAGATGAGATCCATGTAAGCTGGCAAACTTTAAATCTTGATAGAACATGAAGATGCCACTGCAGTTGGAGTTATTAACATAATCTCAAAATCTGCCTTCTGTTGAAGGTTTTTTACAGGCCATTGTAATTTTAATATAACACTTGTCTTTCATAAACTAGTATGGTGCATCTTCTGTGGGCTGAGTTAGACTTAGCGCTGCTGGATTTGGCTGCGTTTCCCACTGTGGCTTTGAGGTTCAGTGAGTGTCCCCATAGACTACAGGGTAAAACAAGAGCTATCCACTGGCTAGGAAGTGCAGGGACTCCTGTGAAGGACATGACCTTATGTCATGTTTATGTTTGTCAAGATCATGAAGAGAATAAGGATTTTTGTTGGTCTGGCTCCAGGAGTGTGTTGTGTGGTCCTGCAGGTGACAATACTATGTGAAAACAAGGGTGTTGTGGTTGCTAATGCCCTAAAGAGCCTGCTCCATGGAGGTGGGAGCAGGGCTCTTTGAGGCAGATGAATCCTGACTACATTCAAGTTCCAGATCTTGTTCTGAAATATCCTTCTTAGAAGTCTGGCCCTGTTGGAAAGGTGAGCATAATTTGATCAGAAACTTTTTGCTAGGTTCTTGCTTAACAGGTTTACTGGAATGAGTGCCTGGAATGAGTTGCAAGAACAGAAGGGGAGAGAGGGGAAATGTTTGCACTTTAAGTATTATCTATAATGCTTTAGTTCTTTGTGTTGTGTTGCATATAATAATTGTAATCTGCAGTTCTGAAGTTATAAATAACATTGTGATATGAAATGATGATTACAGATAAAGCAACTTCTGTTTTAAATTTAAAACATAAACAAACATTAACAGTTGCTAAGCCTAGTTCCAACAATATTCACTTAGAGACCCAATTTAAAAAGTTCTTCTTAGTCCTTTTGGGGATATACAACTTATATATGTATAAGGTAATGTGTGTTTATTCCCTTCTCTAGAGCAATTTGGTTTGTTTATGAATTCTTCCCTACTGCTTCTTTTCTCCTTTTGCTTTTATTTTATTTTTTTAATTGTTCTAGGAAAAGGTTATTTTCCACCCAAGCCAGTGAAATTATTTCTCTCACTATCCGCCTTGAGACTTGGTATTAGAGAGTCCCTATCACAGAAGTAATGTGCAACACTTCATATGGCTTTAATTCACACGTTTCAAGAGGTTTAAAAGTACAATTCCTTAACAGTTTTAATCATGCTGAAAAAAATTGTTGCCTTACTGAATTCTTAAATAAATCTGAAAGTTGCAAGGTTTGTTATGCTTTCCTAACTCTCTTCCTGAATTTTAATTAGTTTGTATTCAAATATTTTAATTATTTTCTAAATTAGTAATTTATATAGGCAGAGAGAGATGAGCAGATAGGGCGAGTGGGAGCAGCCATGGGAGGTGAGACTTCAAGGGAAATGAGAACTCTCTTCCACCCCTTGGAGCAGATGGAGGACAGCAGAAAAGGTGTCCATGTGAAATTACTTTGAGCACTGGGTATAATCTAGTCAGCAGGTACTTTCCTCTCTTCCTCTGATAGAAACTGCTAGAGATGGTGCAAACACATTAGTTGAATAACACATACAAAATAAAGTTAAGCTTAAAAACTGCTATGTCCTGAGATTTAGTGAACGTGAATCATGGAGCAGAAAACAACCAACAGCTATCAAGATGGATAGATTCAAGATGAGTAACAGATGGAGAACAACTTTCCAAGTCACTGTGTGTACTTGAAATAAACTAGTCCAACATTCCCATTTAATTTCTGGCAATTCATTTAAAGTCAGGTTGCCCACAGCAGCCCCCTTTTCTCATAACTCTTTATTTGTAAATAAAATATTTCAGACTGTTGAAACGTAGTTTATTCACCAGAAAAAAACCTGAGCATGGGATTAGTGTCTTTAGTTGACGTAGTCCAAGCAGATTTATGCATTTCTTTCAGTCCTTGTTTCTCAGTTCATAAACCTTGATAAATGTTCTGGCTGTTCCTGTATGTTATTGGATCTGCCCAGTCCTGCACCTCTCATACAGTGCTGTTGGCAGGAGTGTGACAACAGGAAATACACTATACACACTTTCTTATTTATTATTTCAGATGTTGATTTACTGTTAGTACAGGCAGAATTTTGCCATGGACCTATGGAAAATAGGATTCTCTTTTACAGTAAGAAACAGATGATGTGCAGAAGTATCTTAATGCTGTACTGTAGTAGACTCTGTATTAGAAATAAGTTTCTCATTCTTTTAGAATGGAATTCAAAGGCAAGTCATTCACAATTCAAAGGAAAATATCAAACAGCTTGTGGTTTTCAGCAGAAACTAATTCTTCCAGTGGTAAAATACTGCAGTTTGTCACACTGGGCATTTTAAGCTTACAGGCAAAATCAGAGATGAGTGTACAAATGGCAAATATGCTTTTTTTCCAGCTCTAATAGTGGAAGTAGGGCTTTCTTGCCAATATGAACTGACATTAAAGACTGGAAGCTCTTCCTAGCTGCATCTTGAGATGGAGTCATCCTGCAGCAAGAGTGAGGACACCGGGTATGTTTCAGTAAGTGACATTGCTCGCTATATTTAAGCCTACATGTTAGGTCCCCATCAGCATAGGAATAGCTAATTCACACTTACAGGGAGTCTCATCATGAGGCTGGATTTGACCACATTTCTGTCAATAGAGAGGCTACATTCACCCTTCTTTTTCTTAGTAATAATTTTTGGAGAGAAATAGTTCAAATATACATATATATATATAGTCAAAAATCTTTATTAGTAGTTAAAAATCTGTGTTTCTGTTTGGTCTTGATAATAATCAGAAGTTTTATATAGAACTGTGCCCTTTTATTTGAAAGTCCCTTAGATTTAATCTTGCTTACTTTATCTCATTAGGTACAGAATAGCTTTGACTGTAGTGACAGTTCCGCTGACTGTATGATTTAAGGTGACTATTAACTCCTTTTTTCTCTTCTAGGATAAGAGAGGTGGAACAGTCATTGGATGTTTTTATTTTTTAATTCATTTTTAAAAGAATACATAAATCACTTATACCTATGTTTTCTAAAATATTTTCTAATTAAAAACAGAATAATTTATTTTATAAACCTTAGAATGCTATTGAAATATTCTTCTGTGGGTTTCTTTCAGACACTGTCATTATGATAAGGACAAATTAACTTGGCAGTACAAGAAAACAAGTCCTGTTGCAAATATGGACTAACCGAAAGAAATGCAGCATACTTTGCAATGGTTAATAGATGATTATGATTTTCTATTGTGCCCAGGTATTGCTGTCAATACATAATACAATGAGTATTTTTCTGAACTCAGAAAATGTATAACTATATTCTACTGTATAAGCACAATCAGTTCCACTGATAATTTTCAAAAATAAAAAGCTTTTTTTTTTTTTTTTCTGTGAGGATTCACAACTTATGTGATTAAAAAGAAAGAAAAAAAGAAGCAATATGTTTTATGGAATTAAATGTTTGTTTGTGATGTTACTGGGGAATATTTCCAAAGAAATGTGGAAGCAGTGGGCTATTTCCTTTGCTTTCAAATTCTGGTGAAGGATCTGTTTGGTGAATGGAGGAATAACACAAGTTTGGTGATACCCAGTAGGTCACTTTCTGTAAAATCAGAGGTTCTTTTCCCTGCTGCCATCTGTTATACTATACTGTCATGGCAAGCATGATCATTTTTGCATAAAGGGCTTCTTTTTTTAAAAAAAAAAATCTTCTGATGATCACATAATTTATTGATTAAAAAGTTAACAGCTATAAAGTCCTGTAATATTGTTATTATTATTCCTGCAGTTACCTAGACATTTTAAATTTTATGCCAGTTTCAAGTTCAAGTAGGTATTTGGTTTAAAGCTGTCACTGGCGATAGCTGAGGTGAACACTTCCACAGAGCTTCGCAAGAACATCTTAAGTTTTGTTGCAGGAGAAATTTTGACATTCTTGTGTTCAGTAAGCACACTGAATTGTCAATGCTTTGTGATGGCATTTATCCTGGGAAGTAAGACACTTTGTTAGGGCATGGAAGTTCTTGCAGCTTTGCTAAGATGCGACTGATTCCCCAGAGATGACGGGCTAGTGGTATTTGGGCAGAACTGTTCTTTTAATGTCAGTAAGAAGATAAGATATTTTAATGTTAGTAAGTTTTAATGATAGTAAGTTGTTAATGTTACATCCTATACAATATAGGTATATTTGATTTCTTATGAAAGTCTTGATAAGAAAAGAGCTGTCAGTTAGTAATAAAGGAAGAAGCAATACAAAAATCAGTCTTGCTTCTAGGAAGGTGATTTTTTTTTCTTTTTAAGCCTTTGTGACCAAGCACAAAAGCCTTTTTTTTTTTTTTTTTTTTTTTTTTTTTTTTTTTTTAAGGCCCCTAACATAGCACTGTAAGATGCACAAAACTGGGCCAGTAAAGAGGGAAGAACCTACAACTAAGACAGAGTTGTCTAAAAGCACAATGCAGTGATTTCAGAAATAGGCAGAAAATGACAGTGGGGAACATGAGGCAGTCTTAATTCACTAGAGAAATGTGCAGAAAACATTTTATGTTGCACAAATATGCTGTTCTTCTATTAATTAGACATCTTTAACTTGCAAACAAATGGGTGCTGCAGCATGTCCTTGACGAAACTGCAGATGTAAATCATTGCAGGGAACTGGATAAGGGGGATGAAGAGTTTGAACAGAAAGGTACTAGGCCTTTAAGTACTGTGGGTGAAATATTTTAGTTAGTTGGAAAAACAAAAGAAACAAAACAGAAAACAACAACTAACAGGAGTCTGTACTTGGTTGTCTGATTTTGCATCAGGGGCAATCATAACCTGCCATCAGGTTTCATAATTTGTTTTGCAAATATTTACACTGCTGCTTAAAACAGAGCACCTCAGGCTGGAAGGTAGAATTGACTCAGTCGGTAATTAGGTGGCAAAAGAAAGGAAGCACACAGGCTGCTTCAAGAAGCATTTTGTGATTTAGAATTTTTTTTTTTTAGTGTTGCATTTAGTGATGTATCAGAACCATATTATTCCATATTCTGTATGCAAATGTCTCCAAAGGCTTACTGGGTTAGGATAAGTTAAAGGTTGATGGTTGAATATTAATAGGAAATATACAAAAGCAGTATGAATTAATGTGATTAGTTCATATATTTACATAAGTTTCGTAGGAAGGACTAGAAATAACCAACTATAGGGTATTGGTTTTCTGCAAGAATCTCCTCCTCACATCTGTGGAACCTCATAGACCATGGGTTCTCACTTGAGAATTCGATGTGAGGGGTTAATCGTAGCTCTCTGCTGCAAGGCAGGATGAGAGTGTACTGTGGAATATGGGAAAATGAAAATGAACAGGTAATATTTGAAAAGGGGTTCCAGCAGAGTGATTTAGAGAAGAATCCATTTGTAAAGATGTGCTAGTGAGTCATCCTTGGAACAGCATTTTGGATAGTTCTGGATGAGATAAGGTTCTTTTTGTAAAGGTCTGGCTAAAAGATGTTGAAATAATCCATAAAATTGGTGGTGAATGCTCTCTGCCCACTACCTCCCTTACAACCACAGATACTCTTCATAAGCTTTTTGCCTCCATTGCAAAATAATATTTTTTGGTCTGTATCGACTACTCAGGCTATTCAACAGGATGCAGGCAAAATCCATGTGTCACATGTAATGGAGTAATTGTTTCTGAACCGTTGTCCTTCCTCCATCATAATCACTCTGTCCTGAAGATCATAGGCTAAGATTTGACAATGGCAACAGAATCTCTCTTTGAGAACCAGTGATTGTAGCCCAGCTAGAAACAGATGGTAGAAATGGAATTGATTTCACCTCTTCTCAATTAGCTACAACCTTTCCTAGTGAAGCCAGAAATCCTAGCAAATGATATTACAATATCTTTATGTCTTCCCACAAGTTACTCACCGCAAGACTGTAAATTACAGAAAGCAATTAAAAGTAATTTATCTGTTCACTATTTCTCTGCTCCTTAAGGGCCCTACTTTGCCCTGTGATATTTTGCAAGGCAACACTGTCGTCGCAACACAAACTAGTTTCTTTTCAGAATTTCTCCCACCCCCAGATTACTTGCTCCTACCATGATACCTTGTTTTGTGATGCTTGTTTGTTTGTTTTTCTTAAAATTATAAAATCTGAAGGCAAGGATGGGTTAATGCCAAAGATTACAAGGTTTCTAGTCATCACTATTGCAGCGTAAGCAATTCATTGTGGCACATTAGCTGAACAAGACCTGCAAGGGTGTAAAGACCACATAGCAAAGCACATAGTGGAAATACAATTGGAAAAATCTAATATTTAAACTATTAAGCTATTGTTGTGACTTTGGGGAACCTAATATCTTGCTTGTTTTTTTGTTGTTATTGTTTTGTTTTTGTTTGTTTGTTTGCTTACTTGCTTGTTTTTGAGCTCTTTTTTTCAGATGTAAAGGCTTCCCAAAACTCCCCTGTGATATGCCATATGTTAAGGCAATTAGCACATTTCTGCACAGATTTTGTCAGTTCCTGTTCACATATAAGACCACATTCCCATTTTTATGATCACAGATTTCAGAAGAGTTCCTGCAAAGAGAAGAAGAATTTGGACAGACAGTGATCCCCTTATTTATACATAAAAGAGGAGTGAGGGGGAAGCCTTTGACAGATGCCTCTAGGTGTTCATCCTCAGTCTTGCACAATCCCAAGTGCTTGTTAAGAATTTTCCTGAAGCAAGAGCATAGAAGGGTAATTTTAACAGTTCTAAAGCAGTTTCATTCGTGGTCATCAAGGGGGACCTGGTCCGAAGAGGCACTGTTAAAGTGGCAGAAAACATGCTGCTGTGGTGATGCCAGGTGTCATGGAAATGAGTACAGCAGCGAATGAGTACTACAGCAGCTTATGGATGCTAAAGCCCCTCCAATTTTCCTCTTTTCTCCCTTTTAAGGTGTATGTCTGGGTGTATACATATCTGTTTTAGTGCTGATAAAACTTTATAAAACTCTTCTAACATTGTTATTCCTCTGGCTTTAGGAAGACAGTTTTATAAGGGTCTCATGTTATTGCCCTCCTGATTTTTCTTTTTTTTTTTTTTTTTGAGCAGACTCTACCAGCTAAGTTCATCTCTACTCCCAATGTAGACTGCAAAGGTATTATTTTCAGTCAGGTAGCAGGTGAGATATTTTAGAGTACATCATTTTGGGTTAACTTCTGTGTATGAATAGATCAAAACTACTGCTTTTTGAACACAAAAAAATGTGTGTCCAAGCAGAAATAAATTTTGCTCCCATGAATAACCAGAATTAACCTACAGATTAATTCTGTCATTAATGTTATACTTATTTTTCCAGACCATGTAGACATGTTATACTTATTTTTCCAGACCCCCTATCAAGCTCTTTTTAAATTCTTTACTGCTCTAGGTATTGCTTTGAGAGGAAAAATATTTTTTTAGAATTCCAGTATATTTGCTGCATGACTGATTCATCCTGATGAGACTTACCACAACATGACTTGTCATCTGAAAAAAAGCTGAGAAAACAAAATCAAGCTCCTGTAAGCTAATGCTGAGAAAGCCAATGTTAAGAGCAGAGCAAGAAAAATATATGCTTTTAAGAATAACCGCTCTTTTCTTCTCTTGTTCCCTTTCTACTTAAAGAAAAGAAGATGGTTAATAGAAACGTGGCAGATAATAAATAGTTATGATAGGATACTGGATATGGGGCTTCTAGTGACCAAGCAAAGTAAAAATACTATTTTTCTCCAGCTTTTTTTTTTGTCATTAACGTCTTAATGGGGGAAGAAGAACAATAATTAGAAAAATAATTGTGAAAATTATAGATTTCCTCTATTTCCACCCTTACCTCTTAGTTTCAGTGATCACTTGTGATAATAGGAAGGTGAAGTATTCATTTTCAGTACCCTTTCCTTTCAAGATGGTTTTGTCAGCCTTCAAGCTGAATTTTTCAAGTTCCTATTCTGAAGACTTTTTTTTTTTTCTCCAACTCATTAATTTTTGAGAAAGTCAAAAAAATTGCAGAAATCAGAATATGTTCTTTTTAGCCACAGAAGTACTTGATCATTTTATACATATTTGAGTATGTAAATACATTGGAGAGCATAATTAATTTACCGAGGTTGTGCTGCTAAGCTTTTGTTTGGCAAGATGAGAAGACAGTGATAAAAGGATTGCTAACTGGCATCTATAATGAGTTGAATTCCACATTTAACTCACTAAGTGTCACTTTATCTGAAAGCATGTTACAACAGAAATAAATGGAGAGCAACATTTTTGAAGTTTTTTTCAAGGACTTATAGTGTTTAAGGAGAGGAAATTATAAGAGTCACAACCTATAACATGTTTCATGTTTATAAGCATAGACTGTGCATCAGTCCTTAAAACTCAATATTACTTTTGCTGGCTTTCTACTTTTAACTAAACAATCAAAAGAGGAACTAGGATAAGATTCTTGTATTAGAAGCTGTCAATGGTTAGGTAAGTTGATATGTAGCAGAAAGCATCACTTCGAATTGCTTTTTATTTTAGAAAGCCAGTTTCAGTTCTGGATGGGTAACAATGTATGAGGAGATACACAGTGGGCCCTTCACATCTACTGATGTGGAAAAAAAAGGAGCTGTTGAGAAGGGAAAAACTAAAGAGATAGAACATGAATTCAGTAAGCTGATGGCTGGCATCTCATTTTATGGATTACACAGTCTGGATACATAGAACATGCCATCACAGGATCTTGAGAGGAGTAAATATTTGAATTGGAAATGAAATTTTGTCTCCATTTTATTGATTTGTGAAATTCATGTGCTTGAATTTTAGCATGGATTTAGAAAATAAAGTATCCAATTTTATTACATTTCACTCATCAATATCTTTCTATTATAAATGTAACTGTAAAATTTATATTTTTTCTATACTTATACAGTCAGTTTATTCAACGTATAAGTAAATAAATTTAGTCATCAATTAGAGAAAAAGATTAGCAGCAGAAAATTTATACCATAACCAAAAAGAAGATATATAATATTCTTGTTTTCATTTGCCTTTCTATGTTTTAATTTAAACATGTCATTTACTAGTCAGGAGAATTACAACAAGTTGGAAAAACATGTGTGTTATAATACTTTATCAATTAATTTAATGTGAAGAATCAATATGTTAAAAGACAACTGGAAAAAGTTTCCTAAAAATTAAACTACCTACTGTCCTTTAAGGAATTATAGTGTAATATTGGCCAAGAGCTGATTTAGAGTTTGAATTGATTTACAGTTCTTAAGTCTAAGTCTCCAAACCTAGCCTATTAAAAAAGTCATTAGATTTTTCCATAATGCAAGTGCTGAATGTAAGATACAGAGGTCTTGAAACTTGTAAATAAAATGTGATGTGTTTGGGCTAATGTTCAGCCACTTTTATGTAAGTCACATGTGAAGTTTTCTAACTCAGTTTTTGTTATCAAAATGTTACTGTCATTAGTTTTTGAACTGGGAAACTGAAGCAAGTGATATATTCATGTTACATGGGTGGATTTTCTCACGGCTTATTAGAAAAGTATCTCTATTAGAAATTAGAAGACTATTAGAGTCTCCCAGTTGGATTGTATTAGAGCATGCTAAAACAAAAGAAAACTCAACATTTGGGCAATTTTGAATATTATAGTAGAGTTTTTCTCATTTTGCAGCTGGAAGATACATTTTATTTTGCCTGTATTACTCCCTCTCGGGTTGTTGGTAGTTTAGGAAGTTCAAGCAGTTCCTCTTCATCCTTACAAACATGCTCATTTCTGAGTTTGCTATGGCTTCTCTGTGTGGTTGGAGCCAGCTTAATTTGTTTTTGTGAAATAAGCATCAGCGGCTTGTCAAGCTAGTGGCTTCTGAAGAAATACACTTTAAAAAACCCTATTAAAAACATAAACCTATAAAAATCTGTCATCTAGAAATATTTATTTTTCAAGTGTTTTGAAGGGTAATTGTTCTTCTTCAGTTTTTATTTTGGCTGTGTGCAGACTGTAGAGCAAACAGCTTCTACCCTTCTCTCTTCCCAAAGTTTCATGATGAGGTGGGGATTGAAAAAGAAAAGGGAAATGCAATGACTTGACTAAAATACAAAAAAGGCTTTGAAATCAGCTTCAACAGGCTTTCCTCATGCAAGTATTTTTGGAGTGGGGAGTCTCCCTTTCCTGGTCTAGAGTTAATTAGTATATGATTGACAGCTCTCATTCTCTCGATTATCCCTCTTACACGTATTTCTGCCTTCCCCACACTTTTCAGAAGAAACGTTTGTTAAGGAAATAATTTTCAGTTTTCTGGAGTGGTTTGACAAGTTTAATATCATAATAAGCATTGTTTTGCATGCTCAGTTTAGTCATGTTCTGAAATTATATCATTTATTTTCAGACAATGTGGCTAAGTACTTAGAGAAGGCATCTACCTTATTCCTTTAAATTACTGTCTTGTACTTGCCCTTCCTTGTTTCTATCCTTGTTTTCTTTCAGATCTGCATGCCAGTGTGGCGCATTTATGAATCTCCTTAGAGATCCTTCCTCATTCCTTTAGGAATTTAGGATTCCTAAATTCTAGGAAAGATCTCCTGGAAGCACTTTATTTATTTATTTTTGACATGGCTAAGAACACTAAGTAACACGTAACTTTTCTTTATGAGGTTGGTGAATCCACCTCTAGTGCTATGAGATGATTCAAGTACTATCCATTGGAAGTTTTTAAAAAAAAGATTGCAAATAAATCAGGAATATCAATAAGATTATGGGAACCCACAGCTGATATATGTCTGTCTTTTGTTGAAATGTCAACTTTCTTCTGTGCTGAATTTAATTTAATTATATTCAGATTCAGAAAGCTGGATAATGCTAAGCTTTCCATTACTTAAAAAAAAAAAAAAAAGAAACTGAATTACTGTGCAATTAAAAACATGTATCTTGACACAGGGATCACGCACCAGCAATACTGAGGTGTGAAAATCAACCACTGGGAGATGACAGTTCTAAGGCATTCTGAGGTGGCATTCAGAAAGAACAGCTTTGATGCACAAATCAATTTACACATGCTTACATTACATACATTACTCCACCACATGGATGCATTTGCATGATAAAACATCAATAAGTGTATTAATGCTTAACCATTGATCCTGCCTCTCAGGATCCTACTCAGCCCTGGCGAGGCCACACCTGGAGCACTGTGTCCAGTTCTGGGCCCCACAGTACAAGAGGGATGTGGAGCTGCTGGAGAGAGTCC
>JAWLRI010000607.1:3566765-3584699 GCA_034781795.1 Crypturellus tataupa
CTTCTTCTTCTTCTTTCTCTTTCATTTTCCTTTTTTTCATTTGCTAGCAAATGAAATAGAGTGAAAATGACAACGATCACAGATAATATCCTTAATTCTTTAACTGACATTTTACAGAGTAAGACCAGGAGGATGAAGGAAAATATGCTTATGTATGTATTTCTCTTTAAGAAATGTGACTAGCGCCTGGTTAACAGATAGAGACTGAAGGACATCTGCCTGCATTAGCAATGTGTTCCTGAACGTGTGTCACTATTTCATCTCTTTGCAGACTATTGCAGATGTCTAGTGCTTTATTTAGAAGGTTAGAGAGCAAAAGGAGGAATAATTAAAAAGGATTTAATTTCTGAATATTGTTTTTATTTTCTCATTTGCTTCTCATGTGCTTATGTCAAGGATGCTAAGGACTTTAAGTCCTCTGGTTAGTAGAAGGTAGGCTTCTTAGAGATGCTCAGTACCTATCAAAACCAGCTATGTGCAATTTCCATTCCTTTTTGTATTGTATTTACAACTAGTATCATGGCCTACTTGACAAGGTATTGTGAAGGAAAAAGTATTTTAATATCCAAATAAACATGTGGAGGGGGTTTTTGTTTGTTCATTTTATTTGTTTGTTTTTGTGTGGGAAATTTGAAATATCTTTCTGTAAGTTGCCTTTATATCATCTTTGTTCCTTTCCTTTGGTCCTTTCCATTGGTAGATATAATAATAATAATAAAAAGCTTAGGGAAAATTATTCTGGAGTCTTTATAATAAAGTCTGTGGGCAAAATCCGTCCTCTCCTTGCAGAGTGCAGGTAGAATGGAAGGAGGAGGTGAGCACTGGTCCTGGGCCATCGTGGCAGTCCTGGGTGGTGGGGATCACTCAGCACAGGGGTCCTGGGTGCTTTTCCTTGCTAATTATGTGGTGAAGGTAAAAGAAGAACAATCCCGTAAAAGAGGCTTACTGAACTGAAAGGCATTTTTAATCCCTGACAAGCTTCATCACCAGAGGAATGAAGTGGCCTTGTGGGAGAAAGGCAGTTGTGTCAAGCATTCTTTACACTATGCATTAGTAACGCAAGAGAAAGCTTGGCTCATGACGTGAGAGCAGAAGTCTGCTTTGGCAAATGCTCTTTTGTACATACTAGTTAAATACTTCATTTTTCCCTTGTCATATTCTATGTCTTATTTTTAAAGTTTCTTCTAAAAAGCTATTGCACAAAAAAAAAAAAAAAAAAAAAAGATAAGATAAGGAAAGGATGTCAATTTTCTGCCTTGCAAATGAAAGAAATGAGGTGAAGTTTGGTATGATTTAATAATTTGGCAAGGAGGGCACTAGGACTTTCAAACCTGGGAGTTTGTTAAATCATTCTCTCTAACAGGATTCAACATTGGATAATTAACATTTTGGCAATGAAAATCTTTTCTACAGAGTAATTTTAATGAACTATCAGCATAGATGTACTGCAAGTTTGCACTCATGAAATCCATGTGACTTCTAATACAATACACTTATGTAAGAAGTTGATGATGCATCTTCCTTCCTTGACTCTTTTTATTTTTTTTAATGCACCTGCTGCACACTAGTACATCTCTCTCTTGGTGTGTGCATGAATGATTAGGAATACAGACCTCTCTAATTGCTTATTTTATAGAGTTAAGATCTGTAAATAATAAAGAAGTATTTTCTTTAGTGTTCTAACATAGTGTGGCTTCATATTAATGATTCAAAACTGCAAATGGACATTCCATATTCAAAATATTTTAAGTCCTTTTGTTTAGGATGCTTGTTTGATATCCAAAGTTCAGATTCAGCTTTACAGATAAGCAGATAGGTTTGTGGATTATTTTTTTACTATTTGTTAGTACTTATGTTTTGCTTGACATGTTGTGTTCTGTAGAAAAATCTTGCAAGGATAAACACTTTTTTGTGGTCTTTGTATGAAAAGATGAAAAGTATCAAACCTGCTTAGTTGAATATTGAGACCCATTTTTTTATGGCAAGACAGTGGGATTCGTAGCAAACAAGCATAACTTAATTTGCTTTCCAAGATGTAAATGCCTCTTGAAGTGAAAAGACCCACTCTGTTGCAAATCTAAAATTAGATTACACATAATACATTCAAAGCTGACAAAATAAAATTGTTCCATGGTGACTATCATTTTGTTGATACGAAACTTATTTTTAAATCTGCTTAGAGCCTCTAAGATTTTTTTTGCTGTTTGTTTACTTTCAAGCTTGAAGTAAATACCTTCAGAGTTTGTAGTCCTGCTCACTCATGGATAGATTTATGAATCTTTTTTCTAAAAGGAAAGAGAAGTGAGAAATCAACTGGAAAACTCAATGTGCATTCCACTCTGTGCAAATTTTTGGATCTTTAATGCATCTTCCCCAGCTTTAACTCATGAGGAGATTCAGACCTGCTAAATGATGAGAGAAATTGCAGACAGGCAGTAGAGCTTCCTACCTAAACTAGGCATATCAAAATCATTCTGCAATGATTTGGGAAAGGGCCAAACCATGTAGGAAAAAATAAAATTGATACTTGCATACTTTGCTCCTCTCTTGCTTCAGATTGCTCACTAGAAAACAGGATGAGTTTGGCCTCTTAAGAAATATCACTTGTGTTGCAGGTGTTATGGGAACATGGCCAACCATGCAGGTATAGGCATGGGATGCTGTATGATCTAGCATGAGCTTTACTGCCTTCGTTTTGAGATGCCTGGAAATTTTGCAGGTAAGACTGAGTAGCTCAGTGGAATGAGTCCCTTTGACACAACTGATTTAAATTTATGTTACAGTCCTTAGTACAGGAGACCCCCTGTTTGGTGCAATTTATACCAACTAAATTTTGATTTATTCAGACTGAGGACACTCCAAACAAACAAACAAACAACAACAACAAAAAAAACCTAAAAGCACTGGATTGGGTAGGAGCTGAAAAAATGTATCAGGCACGATAGTGTGATGTGTGATTCAGGCCCACTTTTTCTGGTGAAAGAAAATGAGATACAGACATTCTTGTTGAGGAGGGTTTCACGCCTATCTGTGGCATTTATCTAAACATCTCCTTTCCACTGCAGTTCCTTCTGAACTTTTGTTTGCTGTTCCATCCCATTCCATACTGTATTATTCCACCTAGCAACAGCAGATGACATATTAAAAATGAACAGGCAAATATTTTGCAGTTTTCTCACTTCTTTTTCTTCAGTAGATATCATCTTTGCTAATGACCTTTTTGTTTATAAGCTGATTTCCTTTAACCCTTACATAGCTTATCTCAGTTGAAATGTGCATTTGATGATTTCTTTTCTGCCAAATGGTTCCCTTTAATGCCTTGTTGATATGCTAAGGCAGATAGCTGAATGGATTAACCATGTCACAACTTGAGTATGAGATTGATTTAGGGGCAGAAAGTGGGTCATGTCAGGCTAGCCTGAAAAATAAAGTAAGGATTTAGATGACCTGCTTTAGTCAATATTTTGTTTCAATTGTGATTTACTATAATATTTCTTAAAATAGATACTGCTTGTTTTTTTTATTCTCTCTAAATGATATCTTTGTCAAGACAAGTGCCCACTTAACAGGAATAGTAGAACCCCCTCTTTTGCCAAATTTTTGAGGAAGTAGAATATCTTCTAACATTTTAGATTGTTGCTCTGCTTTTATTTGGTAGCCTGTGTTCATTTTAAAGGGTGGACTTTCTGTGCAGAAACATCCAGTCCACTTGCAAATATATGTTCATATGTAGGATAGCAACACATATTGTAGTATAGCTCCACTATTACATAGCTAAATACAACAAATAAAGCAGACATTCCTCATGTATCATTAGTAGATTTCCCAAATTCTGTCATTATTAATTACTGTTTCATATTTATTCTAAATGTGACAAAATATAGATTGTATTTGTTGTTCAAAATAATCATAAATCAGGCCTGAGTGAACCAAATAGCCTATGTAATATGTACAGAATACACAGTTAGTATAATTATAACACATATGTAGAGATTACCTGATACGTATTTAGGAGTCTTTGCCTCCTAAACATTATACAGACCATTAGATAAATACATAATTCCCTGATGACTTTTCTATTTGTATGAAATCAGCCATAGTAAATTTATTTACATAAAATCTTTATTTGAGATCACATAATTCTATGTGTATACGTGTGTTTAAGGCACTAAATTCTACCTTAAGTCATTTTATTTCTACCTCTTCCTAATTTTCTGTGTATGGCCAGAAGAAAAGTTGGGCAAATAATTTTATTATATTGAGGCATAGAACGGTGTTGACTGTGCAGTAAACTTCTAAACTTCTAAAACCCACCAGAAAAAGCAACATAAAGTATACTTAGCCTCATTATTTGCACAATACACAGGAGAGGAATTGAAAATACTGATACCACTTAATTGTAGTAGAAAAAAAAGGTGTGGTTGTAGTAGAACATGTTATACAGCTGCCAAAATCTTTGGTTTCTTGAAATTAGATCAGTCAGATGATTTATGTCATGTAATTTCATACAAGCATCTCAGTGAACAGCAAATAAACTGCTTTCTCTGTGACTTGGTTTGCACTTAGAAAAGCAGTTAACAAGAATGACAATTTTTAAAATACTGATTTCAGTTTAGGTGAAAGTCAGGAGGTTGCAGTCAACCTTTTTGCACTTAAACTGGTATTAAAGAAAGTATTTGAAATACAAGTGTTTTGAGAGTTAACAGCAGGGCTGTGCAAGATTCCTTGCTTCTCTGCTCTATAAAGTTTAATATAGTTCTATTTATATTTGGTAATAGGGAGTTGTGACCTTCAGAAAACCTGATTTCCAGAGGGAAGAAAGCTGATATTAAAAGTGGAAATCAGAAAGACTGTTGCAAGTACCAGGAAGACAGACAAACTTTGAAAGCCATTTTTATCTTAAAAAAAAAAAAGTACTATACTGATGTTTATGCAATGATTAATTAAAACCATGCCAGAAGTAATTATTATTAAAATGACTTATATGCTTCCTTTCTAATTGCTGTATTCTATTCTTTTAAATACTTGATGATTTTCATCCCACCAACTGCCTTTCTGAAGATATTTTAGGTGGAATACTTGACCAGAATAGATTAGTCATTTTTGCAGAATTCCCTTTAAATGTATGTAGCTTTTGTTTTTTTTTCTCACTCCTGCAGAACCTTCCTAAAAATAATCTCAAAAGCGACTCAATACGATTTAAGACTTTCAGTTTAGTAAGATTGTAAGAACATTTGTCTATACTGTGGAGCATATTTTGGCATCCTGGACACTACCTGGAGTGTATATAAGCAAAGTTGATTAGAGGAGAGAAGTGCAATACAGCTAGGCCTTTCTGGATGTTAGTGCACTGCTGTGTGGCAAAACAGAGTGCAGTGCAGAGACTTCTGAGGCTACAAAGACTCCAGTAAGTTTTAAAGGTTCAGCCAAGAAACACAGAAGTCACTCTTTGTAATCAGAAGCATCAGCTGATTCTGAAAGTGGTTTGTGCTCACCTATATCCATCTGCGTGGCTTTGTTGTTTTATTTTGAGGTCATGCTTTCAGAGGCAATGTACGGGCTTGAAACCTGTGCATTGAATGGTATTTCACTGTAGCACACTGGCAAGAAGTGTGAGAATGTACTTAAGAAATGAGTACAGTAATGATCACCTCTAGGTCAGCCCCAGTTCTGACCAGGCTGCTCAAGGCTTCATCCTGTCAGGGCTGGAATCCCCCAAAGAAGAAGGATTGTTGCCCAGCCTCCCTAGGCTGCCTGCGCCCCTGCCTGACATGTCCTGTGGAGAAAAGGACTTGATTCTCTCTTGTTTCTATGATGTGTGTTGTCTGTGTAGCATATATGGTAACTTAAAAATGTAGTGTTTGCAGCAACATTAATGAAAGATCTGTATTTGCATTAATAAAAATGGGCTATTATTAACTGGACCTAATTAAAGGTATTCAAGCAGGCATTTCTTATTGAATTGACATCCACTTGTGTACATGCATCATTTTCTGTGATGATATAACAATGATATAATTGCAGTACTCACAGAGTCACTGTTTCCTGCAGTGAAAACATCACAGCATTAACTACGTCTAGCAATTGGAGTTGAAAAAGCAAATAAGATACTTGAATTTATTAAGAGGAGATTTGAAATAAAAATGCAGAAGTAATGTATTAGAAATTATTGATTTGGAACAGTGTCCAATTTTTGTATGCTTTTCTAAGGGAAAAAAAATAACAGACTTGATAGGATCAGGTAAGATAGATTAGAATTGTTAATGCATAGTGAGTTGTACTGGGTATAGAAGTGAAGATTACAAATAAATGTAAAAAAATAAATCAGGAGTTGGGTAAGATATTCAAATTATAAATACTTCTGAAAAAATAATGTATCTTTTCTTTTTTATTGTATTAAGAAGTGTAATTATTCCTGAATTCTTACTGAATAGAATTATTTATCTGCACTGTTAGTCTATAAAAGCCACTGTCACAACCAGTCATTGAAAGAAAACTTAGAGATGGCAATTTTATTACTTTTGTTGTCCTATGTGACTTGTTGCTGAAGTTTAAAATAATTAGATTTTATCAATTTTTATGATTCATGTCATAAACTGAAAGTTTGGGGAGGTCTTTAAAGTTTAGATGCTCAAAGGATGAGATTCCACCTTTTTTGCCTCTCTCAAGTCTTGCAAAACTGGTCACTGAGGGGAAAATATCAGATAAAAGAAAGTAAGTGTGACTGAGTGGCGAAGTTATACACCTGAGAAGAGTGATGTTATTATCATTAAATATTTTTGTAGTTCTTAACAACAGCAACATTGAACTAAGTCTGTCCTGTTGGCTGCTTGCCAGGTTGCTGGCAGGGAGCTTGTTGGCTGAGTCCTCACATGCCTGTAAAGCTGGAGAAGTCTGAAGTGAAAGAGCTGCCCAGCCTCCCTGAGGTGAAAGAGCTCCTCCTGACATCCCAGCTTCCCACCCAGCCAGCGCCTGCCTATCCTCTCCCCACCTGCACGTGACACAGGGAAGAACCTGTCTCCATCTTCCCCATAATCATGGTAGGATCTGGGAGCTGCTGTTAGATATCCTGGAGCTGTCCATCCCTGCTCCAGTCTGGAGTAACCCTCAACATCTCTGGACAGGATCCCCCTGCCCTCAGGGGCCCAAAACTGAGCGCCCTACCAAGACATGGTCTAACAAATGATGAAGAGAGGGGGAAAATCATATCCTTCAACCAAGCAGCTGTACTGCTGCTCAAGCCACCCAGGATGCTTATGGCTTCCTCCCAGAGGTGTGCCAAATATGTGCATTTCTGCTGCTCATTGGATGTAAGCAAGATGTATATTGCTCGCCAGCACTACATTGCATTTAGCTGAAAATAAAAATTAGGTTTTGCATCAAAAATAAAGTGTCCTAAATATAGACTCCTGTTAAAGATCACCATTAACATAGGAATCTCTGGAGTCTGATGGTGTTTGGGAATGTGTCCCCAAGGGCTACTCCACATCCAGTTATGAAAAAAATCTATGGGAAATAAAAAGATTCTGTTGGGCAGTCTTGCAGTTATCCAGCCCATTACCTGAACAGCATCTGGAGCACCGGAGCATCAGATATTCTGATTCTGATTCCTGTCAAACCAGTGTTTCTCTGTAGAACCTAAGGACCTAACCTCTCGTCTAGTGTAAATTACATTTTAGAGGCACCATGCTTAAGGGAATGATACATGGTTGCCTTTTGTTCAGGACAGAGATGTTGAGAACTGTACATTACTTTTTTATCATAAGAGTATTTTTAGCTCATGTTCTTTGTGTGAAGGAGTCTGGTTTTTTCACTGACACTGAGGAAATATGAATGATTTGGTGTGCAACTGAATTTGGCTTGTTATTAAAATTGACTGTAACCAGGTTATACAATTTAAAAAGAAAGTTGACTGAAAAATCCGTTATGGATTGGGGATTTTTTTTTTGCCTGTTGTCAAAATTTTGAGCTTACTCATTTGGAAAATGTAAGATCAATGATATGGAAATCAGTCAATCAGTCACTTTTACAACTTTTCTGGTTTCTCCCCACTCATGATTACATGATTAGTCAACCTTCTCTGCTCTTTTTCTTTTTCTTTTTTTTTTTTTCTTTTTCTTTTTCTTTTTCCCTCTGGGATACTGGTTACAGCTGGTTAATCAGAAAGGTGCAGTACCAGCTTCAGGGCACTTAGTGACAATAAAAGAGAAGAAGAACATATGTAATTGCTCTAGTGGAGATCTGGTATGGAGCCAGACATGCAGAAGGAGGCCAAAATCACTTTTTTTTTTTAATTTTGAATCTAGGTCCAAGAGTGGCTGAATAAAATATCTCAGTAAATTATGAAACCGGATGGCTGGAAGAGCCCATTAAGAAGTTACTATTTCTGGGATTAGCAACAAAAATGCTAAGATAGCCTTTTCTGTCTGGATTGGTAATTTGAATCTTGAAGAAGTTTGGATGATTATTCTGTTGGAAGGTGACCATCTTTTCCCTAGATGGCAGAAGAATAAAACTTATTGCTTAAGTGGATTTTCATATATTCCAAGTCTTGTGGAGTCATTAGTTGGTTAGATAGAAGAGTATTTAGTGAAGTGCTTCCTCCAAAGCTCCCTGAAGCTGCAAAAAATACAGATTGCCTTGTCTGGTCTGATGGTCGCTTTTTGTAAGGCAATGCCCAACTGTGTTAACGTGCTTGTAAACTACTTTCACTATTGCTCTACCTTTTCCGTAGTTTAAAACTTAATTTTGAAGAAGGAAGAAAAGCCGTTTCTTTCTGATGTAACACAAGAAAACTAATTTATTTTCTTTAACCTGAAGAAGGCTGAAGTTGAGTTGTTTTCAGATATATTTTCATGTTTCTAACTGCTTTCAATTAAAACAAACAAGCTTATTGCCTTTCAGAAGAATTTACAGTAGCTTTCTATAACAGTAACTTTTCATATGGACCATTTATACTCAGTTGAGGAAACAGTGATATATAAAACTTAACATGCATTCATATCACACCACAGTATTATTTTTTATAAAAATATTTCATTTGCAAAATAGAACATAACATTTATTTTGAAGCTCTGATGCTTCTCCTATGTTGGTAATCCTCAGATTAAAGTGACCTAAGTAGGAGTTGACACAAGCTGTTGCAGTCTGTTATGCCAAGTAATCCATGATTTAAGGGTCCATAAGTGTATGTGCTGGCATGAAGGAATTTACCAGCTGAACCATCAAGTTAGTGGATGAGAGATAAATTTTATTTTGTGAATTTTTACTAAGCTTATGTCTTGTACTCATGGGGCGAAAAGACTTACAAGATGATTAAAAAAAATCTCTTCTGTAAGCAAAGCCTCTAAGCAAAGCCTTTACCCACCAGAGGGGGCAGGGGAAATCAATAATCTCTTTGGTATGTTTTTACTGTTAAATATTTATATGTGACCTATTATTGTCTTAAGAATTGTTATTATGATATTTTATTGTAAATGGATACAGTTTTTACATATATTAGTAAACAAATAATTAGTCAAAAAAACATTGAGGCTATTTCAAACTACTATAGTAGCTAGACACAGCAAAATGAGGTAAGGCCCATGTGCAAGTTTAACTTGGAATTTCTGTCTGTGTTTGTACTATAGAAGCCAGGTAGTGGCTGTGTGGCTGTGTATTAGAAGCCAGGTAGTGAAGTACTGTGACTGAAATGTTAATTGTTAGCATTTATTCCCATGATTTAAAAGATTGCACTTTCAAGTCCATATACTGATATCAGAAGGTATTGTTTTGCAGAAATCTGAGTGCTGCCATTTGTGCACTGGTAGATGCAAAATTTGAAAGACATTTAAAATATTAGTGGTACAGAATGGTACAGTAGAATACAGTTGCCTGCCGTTATTTGAAAATGTCATGTTTGCATTAGCATGCATGGAGCTTTTTATGACAATTTCATGACAATTTCAAGCCTTACATTTAGGTTGCTTGGACAGTTTAAAAAGAATCTTCAAGAAAATGTTGGATGTTAATCAATTTTGGGCTGATTAATAACGTTTATAGGCTTACTTTTCTTCTTTACTTTGAGAAAAGTTTCATACTCTGCATAAAACTAGAAAACTTCATGAAATACAAACAGCTTTCAACCTAGGCAGCTAAGCCCCAAAAATGTGTTAGTATAGCAGACACAGATGTCGAGACGGTGTAGTGGGAGGTTTTGACTAAATCTCTAATATGTTCTCTACTTATTGGAAAGTAGGAAGCTGTTTGATATAAATGATGAGTTGGAGGTAGTCATTTCAATATTTTATATACCAGCATGTGAAGTCATAAAAGAAAAAAAAATGTTTTACAAACTTCTGTCAATTCTTGGTGTTTCATGTTACTTGGTGTTTCTCGTTAACTTGGTATTTCATGTTATTGGCTATAGAGATGCCAGTACCTGGGCATCTCTATAGCCTCAGTGTCTGAAAAACCATCTGTGATGCACAGTTGTTACTGTTATATTAGCAGTACTCTTGGCTAGCTCCCTGTAATGTCATAGACTCATCCAAACTTGAGCAATCTCTCTCTGTTCTATTGCAGAGGTGTCTAATTACAGTAGTCTTTTAAGTCTTCCATGTTTACCAGATATCTAAGGGTAGATGCCCAGCTGTGCAGTGCTGCTGACTAACTTCAAAAACAAGGATGGCCAAAGATAGCAGATAACTACAGATTTGCCTGAGGGACTCATCTGGTAGATATTCTCACAACCTTCCTGATCTATGTCTTTCTCTGAATAAAATATATTTGCTACCACTTCTCTTAAAAGCATTGTTAGAGAAGGACATGCAGGGATCAAGCAACATAGAAGGAGTAAGTCAGAGCAATTTTACCTAACCATGTCTTAAGGAGAATGGGGTTATACGATTCATAATACCTAAGGATGCAGTCCCTGGATGTGCTCCATGATATGGATTTTGTGTGGTCTGTAAAAGGTAGTAATTAGTTTGACTGCAAATGCCGTCTTGGAATTCTGTTCTCATTCTCCTGCATATTCCAATCACAAACCTAAAGATGTGCTGATCTCACTGGTTGCAATGTAGTTTAAATAATCTGCTTAGTGAAAAGTGGAATGGTATCAATGGGAATGAGTATTTATTGCTTCTCTTAGTTCTTTGTCTTCCACACACCAAAAATGCAGTGCAAATTAATGAATTTGAACTTGTATCTTATATTTTATATGTTTAGTTTAAACACTAAAATCTTGATAAAAGCAAGACAAGCAGCAAGGAATACTGCTATAATCTTGTCTTTCTCCCTTCTTTCTGGCTTCCTCATTCCAAGTCAAAAAAAAAAAAAAATGCTTAGCTACTAGCCACAGAAGAATGGTAAAAAAGTCTGGATGCAAAGTGGGAGCAGACATCAGACCCAAGGCTGATTTTTGGATTCCTCATTTCTATTAAATTTGGGCAGAAACTGCATATTGTGATATGAGCAGTGGTACCTGTTAAAATTGAACTAGATTTTTGCTGTGGATCAGTATCTACTGACATAGACTACATATGTCTAATGACATGATATATAGATTTTGTCTAAGCAGTGTGATTTACGAATTTGATTTTGTAGGTATGCATGAAGTTGATGAGGTGAAATCAGGTTGCTCCCTGTGAATGCCACTTACATGTGTGAGACAGCATGCTTTGACTGTTGAACATATATGATGGGACAGAGAAAGTAATCTGAAATTTCCTGCTTCTATTATGAATAACTAAAACCGAAGGAATATTGTTACAATTTTGAGTGTTTTTTTTTCTGTTTTACTTCTTTATCTGTGAAGGCACTTACCAGTTAACTTCTACAGCAACCTCTGTTGTATGTAGACATGCTTATCCATATTTTGCTTTTGGAGAGTGGTTGATGTGAAGTTCAGTGAAGTACTTTAGGCAGTTCTTGGGTTTTCAGTGATCTAAACAAGATGATTCCATTGCAGAGACAGGATTGAGCTAGATTTTACATGTCTCTGTTCTGCTCTTGAAACTTTCCGTGAAAGAGAGTACTCGGGACAAATCCCTTTAACCAGCGCACTTTGAAATTCTGCTTGGAATGGCAGATCTGCTCATTGATTTTCCCCTCCACAGGGCTCCCAGAAATGAATAACAGCACCAGATATTTTGAGTGTAAGAACTGAGAAATCCACTCCTAGAATCCATGAATACAAATCACCTGTTCAGCAGAGTTTAAAGAAGTCACAACAAAGTTACTATATCCACATAAAATATAAGGGATGAGGAAAGGAGATCTAAAAATCTGCAGTAATTAAAGTCAGTCCCATCTTCCGCAATCAAGAACTTCATCATCTTACTTTATAGAAATTTTGTTTGGATATGAAATCTGACTCATTGCCCTGGAGAAAATTTAAAGCAACATACATTGCTTTAAGAACCTTTCCAACGTCCACATGCTTAGCTGAAGCAACCGTCATATGAACAGATGCTCTAACAGATGTCCTGCTTCTCAAAAACAAGAAAGTTGATGATTTAGGGGTTTCTTGTCTGGCAAATATTACTGGCAGAAGATGTAGAGCATGTAATGCAATACTATGTTAGCTGATTGCTGTTTAGACCTATCTAGATTACACTTTCGGATTGGTCATTGACAGCAAATAGATGATGGGCACAATTGAGAGGAGGTAAGCAGGAATAAAATATATGGACTGCAAGCACAGACTCATTCTTTTCTGATTTTAGGAACCTTGGTATAAGTAGGATATAAAACATTTCCAAAACGTATGCAGAACAATAGCTTTTAAAGTCACAATTGCAGCCACAGGTAGAGGTATATCCCCTCTTGAGAAGACTTACATCAGCAGGCAAGGTCGGAGTAGAGTTTATGGGAGGCAGGTTTTATATAAGTGGGTCTCTTGACTGGGGACTGGGAGCTGGACTTGGAAGCAAATAGTGATTTCGGTACACTAATTAAACTTCGGAAGAGGATGCATCCCACTAAGTGGGGTTGCTGCAGAACTTACTGTCTGTTCTTTCTGACTATGTTTACCTTGAACTCATACGTAATCAATCTAAAGCAAGGTCAGAGATGAGATGTTTCAGACCTAAAACCACCATAGAATAATGAAATCTCCCAATCTGTTATGACTGAAACTAAAGCTATTAGGGCAGCTCATTTGGAAATCCTGCATAGCATACATTGTATAACAAATCAACAATTTTGACCTATTTAACCAGTAGGGAACACCGTTATTTTTCATTCTCTCAGCTGGTAGAAAAGAAGGTGGAAAACCGACTGACAGCAAGTGAGAGTCAACATTGTAATGGGCTTTCATTTAATAGTGAGTTTGCAGGGGGGTTCGTGTGATGGGCTAGGGTGTGTCACTCCATGAGCTTGCCCCTAATGACGACCATCCATCCTCTCTGACATCGTATCGATGCGGGAGAGAAAAATCTTCTCCACATTAAGCAACGGCTGAAATCAGTATAATGGGAATAGGAGACTGTCATGCTCAAAGAGAGAAATTTTGATTGAGAGACATCGAAAGAGAACAAGGTGGTGAATTATATACTTATTAATTAAAAATACTGCAAATGAGTGAAGATAACGCTCTTACTCAAGGCATATCAATTTACTTTGAGGACCTGCAAACTTTGATAGTATTTAGAACTGAAGATGTTCATATCCTAAAGAAATTTTTTTTTCACGCAAACTGGAAATATCACAATACTCCCTCTTTTACAGTGATTAAAGCATAAAAAGCTGATTTAAGAAAAGACTGAGTGCAGGAGGGAACCTTTTTCGTTACAATAAATGAATGAATATTGTGTAGTTGTCAATGAAAAAATGAAATGAAATGAAATGAAATGAAATGAAATGAAATGAAATGAAATGAAATGAAATGAAGCTTTAACACATTTCTGTGACTCTAACATAGATTTTTTTTAACTGCTGCTTTTTCAAAATACTTCTGGTTCTTAATGTGAGTGGAGAGCTCATTATTGTAGAACCAATCTATTGTTTTGATCATTTGGTCATTAATCCTGCTTTAAAAAGTCTAGAAGAGAAGGCATTTTTAAAAAAATGTACTGTAAAGTCAAAGTGCAACTTTTTGTATTTTCTGGATGAAAATAATTTGGGATTTCGAAGTGATACATTTATATCATAACTAGGCCATGTGCTATATTTTATGAATCTTGATTCATTTGGGAGATGACTGATACTGATTCAGCTACAATAACTAGGCATTCATTACTCATAATTGAGGTAATGTCTTTGTGTTCTTCTAGGTATAGATATATCCAAATGGACTTGTGTTATTAAAAAAAAACAAGTGGATGGAATTCTAATAATAAATTGTGAGTGTTGAACTAAGGCTAAGGATTAGAATGTCTAGTTTGATTCTTCAGCTAGTTAGCATAGATTCAAAAATAAGTATATCTTTAAATCTGAATTGAAAAGGTATAGTAATTTGTTTTTTCAGTAGTTTAGTACTATGTCAGATAGTTTCTGTGAAACATTCCTATCAGACTATAGTAAATTATGGTAAGCAAGACACTTGTGGGATGGTGATTGGATTTTTCTAAAGCAAGCTAATTGGAAAATAGGTGAGCGCTTGGTACTGTTTTTTTTTTTTTTTTTTTTTTTTTAATAAGTTACAAAAGTGAATTTAGGAAAAGTATAACAGCTCCTGTTAGACTTACTCTTCCAGTAGGTATAAAAATACAAGATTTCATTAAAATTAGAACTAGCTGTTCAATACGACAGAGCAAGCTATTCAGTAAAACTGTGATGAGAACATCTTACAAAATTGTGGGAGCCTTCATTAATGCAGGGTATTTTTCCCTGCACGAGCAAAGCAAGGAGGACGTGGGTGCCAATCTGATACTTCCTGCATAGTGTCCAGTTGTCTGAACTACAGCTCCATCATGTGGCAGCAGCCAATTGGCTTGGGTTTGGGAAAACTGGGGCAAAACTCAGTTTTCTATGAACAGAAATGCCTCAACGGGCTTTAAAATGAGGTACATCAGCAAAGGATAATGATCAACAGTCATACTGCAGAGAATACTAGTATAAATCATAAAATGGATCATCAATTAAGAAAAAAAAATCTTGGAGTACTTTTATGTTTTTATCCATATTTATTATTGCTATCCTATTTAGTTTTGACATTCCTTAGGCATCTCACTTTTGCCAGGGAATAGACAGTATCTATAGCTATTTCCTGTACAGAATTTCAAATTTGTTTGATGAATCAAAGGTATTTCCATCACTTGTTGACACTAGTTGCAAATTCCTCTCATTTTCTCCTACCTGTTTTCTCTAAGACATTTCCTTTGTCTTTCAAACCTTCCAATTTCTTTATAGTACAAGCTGGTAGAAATGGAATTCCTTCCCCAACTGCTGATTTTACTAAAAAGATTAGATTTTACACTGGAAATTTTGCATGAAGAAAAAACTAGCAAAGCAAAACATCACAAAGGTAAAGAGGGGAGAAAATATCTAATATTTGTCAAATGCTGTAATATGATGACCAACAGACGGCTTACTGAAAAATGCCCATGCTGTTACTGTTTGCAAGAGCTGTATGTTTTTATATCAATTCTTACCAGCTTTCAGGCCATGTGTTTGGGTGCTGAGGAATTACAGATATAAAATAAGAAGAATAAATAAAACTGGGAAAGGAAAAGTCAATGTCAAGGCATTCACTTACATTCATTAAAACTGTCCTACTTCTAAAAATGGAACATTGAGGAAAAGGCTCCAGCAGCCTTTACATGTACATGTACCCAAAGGGGTCTTCAAGTGCAATCGTACGAATGCCCCGGTTAGTTATCTATACCAGCAGACACATTTACTTTTCCTGCTAGTCTGGGCTGTAGATCGAGCAAACAGGAGTTTGGCTGCAAAGGGAAGAGAGACCAAGAGAGACATTTCTGGCTTGGGCTAGGAGAGCAGAGGACTGTTGCTCTCTATTTTTAGCACCAGAAGAAAATTTCTCTACATTATTACTGTGCTTCAACCAGATTGAGCAAATCATCCCTTATCAGGAAGCTCTTAAACAACATCCAAGTAGTCTACCTTGAATAAGATTTTAAGATGAGGAATTAAAATATGTTTCCTCTCTTGCTCAAATGAATACCTGTGGTCAAGATGAGTGCAACTATGTTATAGTACATGTAACTTGGCTGAATTAAAACATAGAGGGATAACATCTTGAATTTTAGTTTCTCCTTTGTTAAATGCAAGCTGTTGCTCAGCACTTGATTTCTATGTTTTGAAATAAATCATTTGAGCAATTTAATTTGACATTGGAGAGGAGGAAAAGATTTCCATGCAATAAAGCCTGTATTTCTCCCTGTATGTAATGTTCTGTAAGCATGATGTCATGATTAGTTGTGGTAACTATGCTCTGGTGTTTTGTATTAACCATTTAGGGTAGCCTGATTGCACTCAAAGACCATTGGCACTATGCAGCATTTGATGGATGATGGAGGCTTGATTTCTGAAAGTGGCATTGCTAATTTTGACAGTGATATTGGCCCATAAGGTTTTTACGTTTTTCAGGTGATCAGTTGATCTTTATTCTATTTAGGCACATACCCATCTAAACATATTCTGATTTTTGTGATCTTGGATGAAAATTGTAATTTAATTTCTAATTTTATATATATTTTATTGTCTCTCCAGATGTTCTTTTTATCTTGACTTTCATTTTCAAGATACAGCATATAGGTAACTTCAGGAGGTAAGGCTACAACCATTAAAGACGTGCTGAATGTAGAGACCCATACATCAAACAAGCAATATGAGGTCTGGAAGCAATTTATTTGTGTTCATCTGACTCTTGCCCAAGTGTAAACCTTGATCTCAGCTTTTGTCATTGTGCCATATGGACATGGGGCACCGTTATTCTGAGTAGATGTGAGAAAGCTGCAAAAGGTCAGAAACCACCCACGTCTGTACTTGAGCTCCTTGCATGACCATCAGGGATCATGGAAGCCAAAAGGCAGAATGGGAGCTGGACTGCTGGCCAAAAGTGCTGCTCAAGCTGAAGTATTTTAATCCTGTGTCTGATCCCAAGCTGGGCATCCGGCTCCTTCTTGGAGAGCCTGCTTCCTTTGGTAAACAGTGCGGGAGCAGTGCTTTGTCTCGGAAAATGCCAGGAAGCATGAGGGAGGTGGTGCCTAAAAATAGCAGTGATAAGTGCCTTCTGCTGTTGGGAGGCTTCATGCTGGATCACAGCCGAAGGCGGGAAGAGTGAGTAGGCTTGAGCCTAGGGAAGCTTGGGGATGTTTTAGCCTTTGTTTTGTGGACGGTGAAGAGCGACTGTTACCTGTCAGCTATTGGAGAGCTCATATTTACTACTGGCCAGTTGCTTTTGTACTTGATATAAAATTCTTCAGCACGGACAAGCATCGCATGAGATTGTCGTGCCCCTTTTTTTGTTGTTTATCTGAGTTACTACTTTCACTCTTTCGGTGTGGTAACTGCTGTGCTGGCTGCTAAGGTGGAGGCTGCCCACATGTAGCTGCTGCTTTCTGGGTGGTGTCCCCTGAAAAAATCCAAGAGAGAGCAGAGGTTTGAGGCAGGTGTACCGGGGCGGGAGGGTAGGTAGAGAATTGTGGTAGTTATGTGCCATACTTGGCCTTGCGTTGGCCTGCGATAGGACAGATTACTGAAACTAATCTGTGCTACTGCAGGCTAGGAATAGGCAAAGTTACTACTGTCTGCTTGTCTACCTCGGTTCTTTATGAGTTAGTGCCTGAGAGGAAGAAACACTTGAGATTTTTTTGTCATTGATAGCAGTATGTGCAACTCCAGTGAATTAGTCATGGGCCTGTTCATGGTAGGGAGATCCGTGAAATGACAAAATATTTGTTTCGTTTTGCTAAGGGTAGCTATTTGTTATTCTTTATTTCATGATTTTATCCCTCATTTTTATTAAGGTTAAAATGGCACAGGGTG
>JAWLRI010000607.1:3588997-3617731 GCA_034781795.1 Crypturellus tataupa
CGTGTGCAGGGGGGTTGGACTAGATGACCTCTAGAGGTCCCTTCCAACCTTAGGCATTCTGTGACTCTATGATTCTAAGTAGATCATGCTTCTCCATTTTTCCCATGGGATCTTTTTCCCATGAGATACTATTTCTTTAATAGTATTCCGTGGGATAGTACTTTAATAGGTTAAAGTCTGTTTGTTACAGACTGTTGTCTTTATGCTCACTTCCCTTACTGGAATCATTTAGGAGGAAAAAATAGGAAGAAAGGCCTTTGGAGGCCTTCTAGTCTAAACTCCTGCTTCAAACAGAGCTTATTTCAAATTTCAATCAGATTTCTCAGATTAAGTTTTTTCTGTTTCTAAGAACAACAGCTGTATTATTTCATGTTTTCAAGCTGCCTTTTAGATCTTAACCGATTCCTCCCTTTTATTCAGAACTACGTCTAGCAGAATAAGATTTTTTTTATGTTATTTGCTACTGTCATGCTGCCTAAATTAAATGGTAGCAAGGTTTTGGTGTGCTATAAAACTCTGTCCTTACATACGGTAATCTTCAACCAACTCATAAAATCCAACATACACACCTTCAGTGAGAGGGACTCACATTTTCTTCCTAGGAAATACAATTACTCTTTTTTTTTCATGTTTCTCAGATTCCTATTGACTACCACTTGTTTGCTACTAACATCATCTTTGATGTACCAGTCTTACAGAAGAGCAGAGGAACAAGAGAAAATATAGGACAGAGCAGTAGACAGCTGCAGGTTGCTATGTAATTTATTTCCAGTCAAGAAAGATTAAGTTATAATTCATGAGAGGCAAGACACCAGGGTCAGACCTTTCTTTGGAGAAAGGAATAATGTGTTATATATGGTTGTCCTCCATTGTTTTTTTGGCGGGGATTACCACTCTGTATTCTTCTCAGTATTCTCTGTATTCACAGCCAGCTACTGTATTCTTTATTTTGTTACTTCAGTTACGATTAAAATTTTTTGGAGCTGAAATGTCCAAATTTTTTTGTCAAACATGCAAAACCAGAAGTGAAATCATAAGTCATACTTCAAATGCCTCAAAATCCTAATGTCCATGGAGAAGCCCCGAATGCAACCACACAATTTTGTTTGTGTGTAGTGATGCTGTAGGAACACAGATCAGATGTTTTGTGGCTAAATGATCTTTTAAACCAGGGACCCAGCTGACTGTTAAAATACTTAGCTTGCATCCTGCCATTGGAAATTGAGTAGAAAATATAAACATACAAATAAACTGCAGCTTTTCCAGAAGGGGAATCATTTTTCTGCACAACCAGTATGCTTAACTGTCCTTCAACATTGGTGTCTATAATGCTAATGGTACAGAAGTTATTTTAACACAGCATGGGAGCAGGCCTGTGCACAGTCGGGAGCTTCTGGTGTTGACAGTGCTACCTGAGTAAGTAACGTCTGGTAACTTCTGCTGCAGCGCAGTTTGCCCTCCTGCTCTCCTCCTGACAGCCGACAGACTCTAAAGGCCACAGTTACACCAAAGAGTTTCTAGGCTCCTAGCCAGAGAGGTCTGGCTCCAGTTTTTTTCCAGCTGCCTTGACTGTGTCTCATGCTGAATTGTTGAACTGAAATGCCTTGATTTTCTTTTTCTTTTTTTTTTTTTTTTTAATCTGTGGTTTAGTTTCCAAAAAAACTGATGAAATTGTAGTTTCTCTGGAATGGGCACCATTTTTTTTCATAATTTTTTTAATTTCCAAAAAATGGAAAAATTCCCGATTTCATTCGAATCTAAACCCAACCTCCTATTATTGACAACAGATTTTGTGGATTAAATAGCAAGTATTTTGTTTATCATACCAAACTATAAACATGTCTGTCTTCCCACAAAAACAGATGAATGCATTTGGCCAGGCAGAAAGTTTAGTTTGGAACACTTTTTTTTTTCTTATTCTCCATATTACTTTTAATTCTCATGAATTCACAGGTCATACCTGCTTACATTACAGTCTGTGCTGTATAAAACAAGTAATATTTTGGTTTCCATTTTCAAAAACCTAATTTTCCATGTAAAAGTGAAATGTGAAAGCTGGTGAAGGGGCTGGAGCACAGACCTTATGAGGAGCCGCTGAGGGAGCTGGGTTTATTTAGTCTGGAGAAGAGGTTCAGGGGTGACCTTACCACAGTCTACAACTACCAAAAAGGATGTTGTAGTGAGGCCGGAGTTGGTCTCTTCTCCAAAAAAACTACCAAAAATAGGACAAGGGGAAATGGCCTCAAGTTGCACCAGGGGAGATTTAGGTTAGATATCAGGAAGGATTTCTACACGGAAGGAAGCCTTGGAACAGGCTGCCCAGGGAAGTGGTGGAGTCAGTGTCCCTGGCAGTGCTCAAGAAATGTGTAGATGAGGTGCTTAGGGACATGGTTTAACAGGCAGGATGTTGAAGAGCTCATACTTGGACTTCATGATCTCAAAGGTCTTTTCCAACCATAATTATTCTATTATTTTATTCTGTGATTCTGATATGGCATGCAAGCAGTGGGAAAACATACAGAGGGAGAAAACTTCATTTGAAGCTTGAATGTGTTTCCTTACCAGTTTTGCAGAACAGACAAACTGCACAACGTGTTGCTTACAAAAGCGTCACACAAAAGGTCCTCTTTTTTAAAATGGTTTTAAAATTATAAATTCTCCTGATTTCATTCAAGTAAGTTATAAGCGTCTTGGCTCACACGCTCTTTAGTTTGGGTTCTGCCAGCAGTGTCACCCCAGCACCGCAGAGAGCAGTATGAGTGTAAAAGGTATGAGGTTTTATATAACGGATTTATTAACTACTGAGGTGATTCGCAAAGACTGAGCTCCAGGTTACCATGGAGATGATGTTAGCAAGTTTAGTTTAAAGCCAGATTGGGCGCATCTCTGTGAGCTGCAGTCACAGCTGTAACTTCAGGGAAAAGAATACCCTGAAGGTGAAGCAATGGGATTTTTCATTTTCCTTAATCTTAAGTGCAGTTTTGTCCAGCTCCTTAATGAACATTGATGAAAGGGTTTAGCTTCAGTTCTCTCTGATGCCAAGAAGAACATATTTTTTTTCTCTGTTCGTATCCCTGTGAATTTGGGACTTTTACATGTACCAGGTCGTTCTGCTGTGTGTAACAAGATGCTTCTTCTGCCTTATTTTATTGTAACATTTTACCTGCATGTACCTGGCCTCCTATGCCTGTGTTTTTGATAAAACTCATTATATCATATTTTAGAAGAGTATATGCTTACTTTCAAGAATGGTCATACTGCCTCATGTCCACAGCCAATGTTCCTAGCTTCGGGATTGTGCCTAGGAATGTTTCTGAGTCATACTGTAAGCAGTACTTAGAGAGGGAGGTGGCCTATTTTGATTCTCTAGAGGAGTCTTCAAACCTTGTCACTAACACTGTTTTGTCTTAAAGAGAAAATCAGCTTGAACTGTTAAAAGTAGTTTATTGAAGGTGTGTTTGCTTGTTTTTAACTTAAGTATCTGCAAAACACTTGCCCAGCCTTTTAGACACACCTGAAAAGAACAGGTAGACCATGGTGTACATTGAAAAATGTAGACATTGCAGCATCTGACTGGCAAGGGAAAAAAACCCTACTTCGGCAGAGATATTGTTTTGCTATGCTTGCAAATAGCTTGGATTTGCTATCCTTTAGAGAGTCGGTGCACTCATAGTGCCTTGAAATGATCCATAATCTAATCTATCGGTAGGACTGAACTGCTAGTCATTCATGGATATACTTATTTTGAATGGCAATATAGGCATTTATTGAGTGGGTAGCAGCAATACTGGGTAAGTGGTTCTTGTGAGGTTGGGTATAGAAACGCAAGGATAGATTTTGCTACCTTTTCCTGTAAGGATTTGCTGTACTCCCTCTTAGAAATATTTTGAATAGGAACATGTCCCAGTGTCCCAGACCATGCGTTTCTGTGTGCTCTTTTCCATTTATTCCATTCTATTCTTTTCCATTCTGTTCCCTTTATGTTTAGATTGAAACTGATGAGTAGCTTTTAGCTGTTAGAGAACCTCTTTCTCAAATCCGTTGTTCAGCTGACAGATGACTAGTGAAAACCTCCAGTACACAGCCTTAAACTTGGCACTGACAAGCTCACACTTAGTATTCTGATTGCCAGACTCAGAATTCATTTTCAAGTAGGCATTTTTTTTCTTCACACAATGCAATAATTCAGGGAGAGCTTTAGCAAGACAGACTTACAGAAAGACTTCAACTTCTCTAATCTTTGAAATGAGAAATGTGATAACTTATCAGTCGGTCTGTCTGTTTTATTTAAAACCAAACCAAATTCAGAAATAATGTGATTTTTTTTCCGTAATTAAAATATTCTGGAACCCAGCATCAAAAGAATGACTTCACAAAATCTTCAAAACCAGTTGACTCTTGCAGTGAGGCCATTCAAATTCAACAAAACCAAGGCTGTCATGCTTCATTTGGAGAAGTGTATTTCTAAGTATATGGAGAAATATTTTTTCATGTATTATGCAGCAGGATAGCAAAATTAACGTATTTTCCAAGTCTGTCTGTTGGTATCGTTTCCAGTCATCCAAAAATTTATCTGCGCTTGCATCTGCAGTTGCACCAGTTTAACTGATTTAGTTTATATACCACTGCTACAGTAAACTGAAGACTGACTTCCTGTTATAGCATTTTCAGATTCTTTTAAATTACAAGCTCCTCTGAAATAGACGAGATTATTTTATTTACTTATTTTTTTAATTAGATAGAATTAATAAAGCATAAGTATTTTTTTCTGCTTTTGACTAAGCTATTATAAAATATCATTTAATCATAGAATCATTAAGGTTGGAAGGGACCTCTAGAGGTCATCTAGTCCAACCCCCCTGCACACATAGGGTCACCTAGAGCATGTGGCACAGGGCTGTGCCCAAGCATATTTTGAAGATGTCCAGAGAAGGAGACTCCATAACCTCTCTTGGCAACCTGTTCCAGTGCTCTGTCATTTAAGCCACCACAGCTTTCCTGCTGTCGACTAGCCTATTACAGCAAGCACTACCTTAGTACAAATGTCAGAAGGGATTTCTGAATGCTGTTATTTGTCATCACCTGAGTTCTTTTCTCCAGCTGGAGTCTCTGTATCAGCATAGTGGTCTGAACTAGCTAATAGGTAATTAATTATTCTTAGTAGTAGTACAGTTCTAAGTATTATAGGAGGAGAATAAATAAAGAATATCATTATAGAAAAGGCCTCAGCAACAATGCTATTAAAATTCTTCATAAACACATTTCTCCTAGTATCTTCCTTGATTTTATACCCACCTTCCACCACCTAAGGTGGAACTTTAGCCTTGGATGAGCACTGAAGATAGAGTGAGCTGACAACATCTGTATCCTGTGCCCTGCAAGTATGATTCAGGCGTTGTTAGTTTCATCTTCCACTTGGCCAGGAAAAGCATGGTCTTGATGTGGATGGTGTCTTTCCCTTCTCTCTGGGGTTTTTAACAAACTCTACATCATGATCTTTTCCACTGATCTTCACTCTATATTTGAATTTGCTGTATTTGGTATGCTTTCTATATGTTGGATGTCGTTCTGTGTCCTCTTTGTTCTCTCAAAATATGTATATCTTCTGATACATATTTTGCCCCACTCCCAGCTCTGCATGTGTCTTGGTGACTTGCCTATAGCCACGGGGTCTCTATTGTCATTTTGTGCCCTCTGTTCTCCTCCAATTCCTGTATTCAGTTGTGTTGTCTCCTGTGACCCCACTTTGAGGCCTTTGTTGACATTTTGCTGTATGTAACATCATCATGGTAGGGACATAAATACAATTCTGTGCGGACTACTTGTGATTATTCCAAGTGATTATATAAATATAATGGAAATAAAACAAACTAGGTAGTAGCCATCTTGTCATTAGGAAAAAAAAAAAGGCTTTTATAATGCAACCATCTAAAACAACTCTCCAGGCATGCCAAGACAAACAGAGACAAAGCTTGACAAGTCTTGAGGCCTTTCAGAGTTAGCAGTGATGATAGTGTATCTATTGGGCTACAGAACTACAATAAAAAGGATGTGCAATGAATGTTTCAACAGATCTATGATTTGCTGTGTAACAGACTTAAATATGAGCTATCTGAAAATTTTACAAACTTGTATGAAAGCCAGCTGTAAAGAATGAATAGTTTGGAGTATGGTAATAAGAAGAAAAAGCCAAAAACTCCCCCTGCAACTTCATCTTGCAACTCAAATTCAAAGACCATAGACATAGAATACGCTCATCATAGAAGTTATGTTTTTATTATATGGGAAGCAAAAAGCCAAAGTTGATATAAAAAGAAGTAGATCAAAAATGCTTTATTAATAATGTCTCAAAAGCAGGGCACCAAGGCAAAACAGAAAAAAAAAACAGAAAACTGAGAACACAAAGACTAGTAGTAGATATCCTGAAGGCAGGACATCTAAGCAAGAGCAGCAGGTCATCAGCTTTCAAACTAGCTTTGTTTTCCATTGTCAAGGCCGAGATTCAGCAAAGGCAATAGTTTCACAGACAAGATCCCCACAAGGAATGTCAGGTTCATAACTGCTGGATCTTAGATGTGAGAAAATGGAGTCATAATGTTGTTAAATGCTTCATGTGTTACTTTGTTTGCAACTCTATTTCCATGCTTTAAATGAGGCCTAACTTTATGACCTGGTGGAGGTAATATTGCTGTTTTTACTCCTTAGTTTGTCTGATAGTGCATGAGTCCAAGTGAATGTGGTCTTTCTTGTCACTCTTATTTCTTTACAGAAAACGGACTCCAGAAAAATGACGGATGCAGCTCTCTTGCATGCTGCACTGGCAATATGAGAGCTATCTGACATGCTCTAAAGGCAAACGTGGGATGAGTGCCTTTGGGACTTTTAAAATTTTACCCTGTGTTTTTAAGAGTTATTTGTACAAGTAGCAAGAAGAAAACCTTGCATTTGCGAGCAAACCCTGAACTGTAACCCTGTAAGGAATATTTGCCTTACATTTGCTAGTCCTAAGTAGCTCTATCTTGTTAATGCCATAGAGGAATTAAAAGTACTGATGATAGATTTATGTGTGTGTCTGCATTCATGGAGACTTTTAGCGTCTTAATCTTCTCAATGTTATTTTTGTTACTTCAGTCCCAGCCTTTTATTCACAAATATATTAAAGTGAAATTAAATCACTAGGTTTCCTAGTGAAAGTAATCTTAACTATTTCTTGTGTAATTGTAGGCTTAATCTCTCTTTGTATATTGGAGTATAGAGATCCTGTGGTTCCTGTAGCAGAGAAGGAGAACCAGAACCGCAGGAGATATTAGAGGTGGTGCAGGAATGAACAGCAAATTCTTACTGGGTAGTTGAGGAAACTTGTGTGCTTCTGTTTATTACTTAATTCAGTGTAATTACAGAGAGATTTTCATTGTAAACATTCCTGAAGTTTAGAGTAGATTATGTATCACAGAAATAAAACCAGTGCTTCACTGAATAATCTTTACCATTTTTTATACATAGATTTTTAAAAGTATTTATCTTTTATTTAATATTTTATTACTTGTTTTTGTTTCCTAAAGCAATAAATCTCTTTGATTCTCCTGATGCTAATTACAAACTCATAGGATTTTTTTTTCCATCTGCCCTTCATAGGCAAGGTTTCTATACAGGCAGTGAAAATGAGATCCCATTCCACAGTCCTAACTTTCCAGGAGCTCTGAACTTTTTTTCTCCCACATTTTTTTTTATCTCTAACCTCCTCTTGTTTGGTTCCTCTTTTTCATTTGAGCAGACAAGACTCTTCCTTTTCAAATGAATGCAGGCATTTAGAGATAGTGTCTTAGAGCAGATAAGGCATATTGCTAAAATTTCATTCTTTCAGAGCCTTTTAGTGAAGATATGCTTTCAGTATAAAAGGTCATATTTATCTGGGAGGAACTCAGTGTATTATATAATAATTTTCTGATCAGAGTAGAGCAAAACTGAATTTGCAGTGTAACAATGGATCAGCTAATGCGACCTTAAGCGTCAGGTGGGGGAAAAAAGGAGAGTGCATTGCCTTTTTTATTTATTTACAGGTTAAAATCAGCTAACCAGACTGCTGTAAGGGCATCACATTTTAGCTCAAGTATAAAAGGGCAAACTTATTTATGAAAGGCAGTTCAAGCACTTAAAAATAAAATTCACACCTCTCATCTGACTCCAGAATCCTGAATTTTGATCCACATTCGCTAATGTCTTAGGAATTCACTTTTAGTCTGCCTATCCAGATCTGATTTTGAAATAGCTTTTTTTTCCTTTTTACCTTGATACAAATACATGTTTTTCTTCATGTAGGCAAAGGACCTGAAGTATGTGTCTGAAGAATTTAATATGAAAAATAATGGACATTAGGGAAATGGAGAGACATTGTTCTTAGTAGATCTCCTAGTGTTGGGAGGAAGGCTTAAGTCTTTTGCCCATTCTCTCTACTAAAGGACATCAGTGTTAAGGATTTTGCTATTGTGACTTATGGTTTTCTACAGGAGAATCAGTAAAAGAATCAGGAGACAACATATTTATTTAAAGAGGTTTTAACTCTAAACTTAACACTTTCCACATTATTAGATAAATAATTTTGAAGTTTCTGAGATGCTAGATATAAAAGGTGATTTATTTCAGGAAAAAGAAAATGCTTTCTCACATTTCTAATGTTCAGATAATGAAAAGCCTTACTAGTTTTGCTAAAACACTTGTTAATGGCTCTAAAGTTCTCCAATGTGAGAATTCCTATGTATTTTCTCAGTTTTCCTTTTTCTGTCACTGTTAATTTTATAAATGCATGAAAAAATAATTATAACTATTTGGAAAATAGTTACTGAATACTAATCTAACTTTTTATATACTCTTAGATCTCTGTATATGTTTAACAGTTTTCTTGAAGTTCTTTAAATGTAATTCAAACAAGTGTGCATAAGTATAGTTGTGTGTTACAGCACTTGTGTTTTAGGTTAACTGTAAGAGCTCTCAAAAATTAGGAACTGCTGGGTTAAAGGTAGAAAAGAGTTCATTGCAAAACAAGGCAAACAAACAAACAAACAAAAAAAAAAAAAACACAGAAAAGAATCCTTTGATATCACTGAAATAAATCTTCGGTATTCTATTAGGCATCATATAGCTTCTATATGATCATGACGTAAGTCCCGTTCCTTGAATGGCCTCATTTTTACTATATTTGGATTGACAGAAAATAATAAATTGAAGATGCCAAAATACGAAATTGCCAATACAGTCATGAAGCTTCTACCCATCAATCAATATCTTCTGAACGATGCTTCTGGAGGTTAAAATAGACTACTATTTCAGTTGCCGTGGATATTCAGTGAGATGACCTATTTACTTAAGCTCCTTGAAAATTTTGCATTTAACAAATTATTTAACCTTTTCTTATTTTAACTTATATCAGCTGAAAAGGTAGTGTTTGTTTTTCAAGAGAGAAGTTGCAGAATCTGCAGAGAGAAGTAGCTGAGAATGAAGGTATTCTAGGAAAGCCGGAGCATTCTTAAGAAGCTCTGAGTGAAGAACGAAAGGGTGGAGTATGTTCTCCGTGGAACTGGTGCATCACTTATAGGAGGAGAGGCTGCCAAACTGGGACTGGTAAATCTGGAGAAGGCAAAGGCGAAGGGCGGACATTATCAATGTTTTTAAGTAGCTGATGTGAGAGTCAAGAGAATGGAGTCGCACTCTTCTCAGTCGTGGCTATTGACAGGACTAGAGTCAGTAGATACAAACCAAAACACAGGAAATTCTGTCTGAATATATGGAAAAAGCTCTTTTATTCTGAGGGTGGTTCAATGCTGGAACAGGTTTACGAGAGGAGTTACGGAATCTCCATTCTTAGAGAAATTCAAAACCCAACTGGATGTGGCCCTGAGAAACCTGCTGTAGCTGGTCTTACTTTGAATAGGTGGCTTCGACTAGACATTCTCCAGAGGTCTCTCTCTGCCAACTCCAGCTGTTCTGTGAAGAGAATTGTAAATCAACTGAAAACTCAGAATTTTACATGCTACATAGTTTTACATAGAGTTATTTGCTTGGGTTTTATATTTAAAAGCTTTTTTTTTTTTTTGAACAAGTAAATTGTAGTTGCTGACCCGCTGCCGTAGCATTCTGCTACTTACTGAAATTTTCCAATATTGTGCTGCATACCAGGCTTCTCTGAAGCTGTGCTAGTAGACTTTATTGGAAAAACACATGATTTGTTTGATGTTAAGATTTTCTGGTAATATAAATGGCAACAGACCTTGTAAAATGTGTCAAACAATCAGGAATAAGAAATATATTGAAGTTTATCTATTCAAAACCATGTAAATTTGGATAATTTACACTAGAGTATTGTTTTGAGCAGAAGTATTACATTTATTAAAGCAAAAGATTTTTTTTTCTGTCAGCAGTTCTAGTTGCTTAGTATTGTAGCTGGTGAAAAGTTAATCAACATATAATTGTTAAGGCAACAGTGGCTGTACCTAGCAAATTTTGATTTCTTAAGAAGATTTATTTATTTATGTGCTTGAGAAAGGCTTTCTTTTTAAGTACAGTAAGAAAAACAGATGGGTGTTGCCATGCTTTTAGACATGCATTGTCCATGCCAATACAAAATTGTACTTTGAAATTTCAATAGAGGAATTTTTGCTATAAATTACAGAAAATGTAGTGGTATAATGTCAAGATAAATTTATTTTAAATACTTAATACATAGATGATGAAAACATGCAAAACCCAGAAAATCATAGCAATATATATATATGTATATCATTTGATGCATCTTTGCTATTTTAAACCTTCTTTTTGTGAAAAGCTAGAGTGTGTCTCCTGTCTTCAGAACTCTCTCACAAGGATTACTGCTCTGGATTGCTGCATCTGTATGAAAGTTTATTTTTTGTTCTCAAGATTATTGCTGTAGAGGTGAATCTCATTTTAAACCTTTGGAAGCTGCAGTATAACTTAAAACCTATCCTCTGCCCCTTTTCACAGGATTCATTTTCAAAGGTACTGAGCACTTCATAGCTTTAGGGATTGTTTCTTAGTATGCAGCAACTGAAGTGAATCACATAAATGCTGGCAAAACACATTGCAGATAATGTCTATTAAAAACATTAAAGCAGTCACATATTTGGAGGACACTTTGGCTTCATAATGCCTATAAAAGTCTTTTGTTCGGGCAGCACTACTCTTGTCTGTCTCTGCTCCTAAAAGTAATTCAAAGCTGTAGAGATTCTGCGCTCACCATCATGACCCTTGTATCTGAGGGAAGCCGCAGCTACTGCCTCTGGAAATCACTTACATTCTTCTGCCCTTTGGTGTTTACATTCTTTTTCATATTTTTTCCTTGACAAATGTTACATTGATAAATTTGTTTTGGCAGACATGCTTGAGGAAGATCTGTGTATTTACTGCACCTTCATGTACACAATTTATTTTTCGCAAAGTCAAAGGCATGCATCATTCCCAATCTTCTCTCGCCCTGTCAATACCTACGGCAATACATATGAGTTGTAATTGCTTTTTTTTGTGTGTGTTTTTATTTTTTTATTTTTATATTTTAACTTAATGTTAAGTTTCAGTCATAGCCAGATGACTATCTAAATGATGATTTTTAGCAGTATCAGAAAATACTGCTAATACTGCTACTGTATCAGAAAATACTAAGAAGAGATTAGTAGCACTGTGGTGGATGTGATGGATGTGGGACCACATCTGGACATCCTGAGTTCAGTTTTTGATTCCTGGCATGTGAAAGACACTGGCAGGCTGGAGGGAGCCCCAAAGATGTTGAGGCGAGTAGGAGCTGGAGCCCAAAATGTGAGGAGAGTTTAGGGAGGCAGCTGGCTTGATTTCTGGAGAGGAGAAGGCTAAAGGGACCAGCATGTCTAGTTATTCTCTTCTCTGTTATTTTAGAGAAGATGGAGTCAAACTCTTCTCAGATATACATAGCAAAAAGATCATGGACCATAGACATTCAGAGAAGAAAAATTGTGACTAGGTGTTAGGAAAAAAAAAATCATAGTAACAATGATTGGGCACTGAAGCAGGGGTGTAAGGACAGTATCTCACTTATTAGCAACAAAAAACATGTAAGGCATATTTTAATTAACTTTAAACAAGTAGTAATAAATTAAGAATTACACTACTTAAAATATTTTTTAAATTATTTTGATGAGAATCTTTAAGAAAGACAGTTGAACAGCTTCCAGTAAAATCCCACAATAATTTGCAGTTGTATTGTAGTTAGGAACTAATACTGCTTCTGGATCTTGTGACTGATGTGATGAAATAGCCTTGGTGAGGCTTTTTAGTCACCCTGCAGAATCCAGTGTCTGTCTGTTTTCTCTTTAAAAAAAGAAATGAGGAAAATAACATATTTTTTAAAAGTAAACTAATAGCTCTTAAACAGAATTAATTTTGTTTTTATGATTTTGGGATTTTAGTTTCAGTGATTTTGTTACCTGGATGTGGATTTTCAGTTAAGTTTGTTAATAGGTTTTCAAAACAAATTTAGCATAGAAGCCCATCTGAGTGCTTTTCGGTAAATAAAAAATTAGATGGTACTCAAAGAAAGGTCTTTTGAGTGGTATTTCAGAACGTATTTTTGTATGATCTCCAAATAAAGGTATTGGAACGGTAGAACTTGTGCATATATTCCAGGTATTTAGGAGTTTCTATGTTGAAATAATATGATAAGGAATTAAAGTTCAGTATTCAGAGGATGTCATCGGTTTGAGGGTATAGCAATACAAGCACATAAATGAAAGGGATGCTTTAATGGTCTTAAAAATGTGAGTCTATAGTCATACTCCTAGGCTATATTTTTTTCCTCTTTAATTCTGAATGCATACACGGAGTTTCAATCCACAGGGCTGGGAGATAATTTATGATCTTCATATTAATGCTTAATTATATTTAGAGGCTACATTTCATTTCTGTGCCAGACCACAAAAGACAGATAAGTAAAACTGAAAAAATAGACATCAAGTATGATTCCAGTTGTTGTGTGCTTTAACTAGTGATTGAGCTCAATGAAAACAAATTGATGTTCGGAATACTTGGGGTTCTTCTCTGTCTCTCTGTCACTCTCTCTTTCTGTATCTTTTAAATTTGATTGTCAGATGGAAAGGAATTTTGGAATTGGATTTGTCCTTGTGACAGAATTTAGACACCTTTTGGCAATTCTGTATCCTACTGCAAGTTGAATGCAAAATGAAACTTTGGATCAGGGTTGCTTCCCCGCTGCTGTACGAATATCCTAGTCCTATTTCCATGGCCACGGTGCTCACCTCTTCTGCAGATGTGCAAAGGGAGCAGGAGTTGTCTTCCAGGGGCCAGGCATTGCCAGCTTTCAGCCTTCCCGACAGCAGAGTGTCCACTTCACAACCAGATCACTTGGTTCTCCTTCAGTATGGCTCAGGCTCCTGAAATGTGGCCTTGCAGAGGAGATGTGGTCCATCTTTCTCATGATCTCGAATGTGTTCAGGCTGTTGACCTCCTACCTTCTTTACTTGCTGATACAGGTCCTCTACCAGCACCTATCTCCTGTTAGATCTCCCTCAAGACAAAACTTCTTGTGTCACCTCCATTTCCTTAGAGTCTGGGGTTAGTATTGATATTTCACACTATTTTGAGGAGAGGTAAAGGATATGTTTTAGTCTCTACAACTGAAATTTTCACTGTTTTCCATCTGGCTAGTTATCTGCATTTTTTCACCTTTTGTTTTGTTATTAGTGCTGACTGTGAATGCATCTGTGCAAAGTTTGAATTCTTTATAATTTAGGGTTTTCAGTAGTTATTTGTCAACCTGTAAATGTTAGATATCTGTCTCATTTCATTTTCTCTCCTGGTCTGAAATTCTATAGACAGTAACAAAAAGCTGCTCAACTGCAGTTGTTTTTTTGAGAAACCATTTTGTAGTTATGGGGGGTTTTCAGGTTTCAAGACTCCGTTCTAGGGAGGATATATAAGCAACAAGTGGCAGGATGAGAGAAATGTTACTCATCTGACAAAAAAAAAAGAGGGCAGGTACTCCAAAGAAATCACTTTAGGGGAAGACTGAAGAAAATGTAGAGCTAAGGGAATAGGAGAGAGAATAAAAAAAAAAAAGCCTTGACAGAGAAGTTGCCTTGACAGAGAAGTTATGGAGAAAAATGGGAGATCTGAGCTTCCTGCAAGTATCAAAGCTAAACTTCTAAAGATGTAACAGGACACTGAAGAAGTTACATTCAGGTGCTATGTTTTTGCAGATTTCCCCAAGCAGGCTCAAGTACTGCTTGAGTCTCAGGTTTTGGAGGGAGGAATCATCAGTAAAGCCTCCGATGTGCAGACTGTGCTGGCTGGCAAGCCAAGAGCTCGTACTGGTTCAGAGGATGTCATGGAAAAGACTGCGTTATGTAGTCTGTGGAGACTGAAAGTGAGTCAAAAGTTTGGCCTCACTATAGCAGTCTTATGACTATGGGCTGAGGAGTACCATGCCTTAAAAATGAGCTTCCCTCTTCATGTAAAATTAAACATAAGAGAATAGTAAATAATCTGAATTTACATTGCAGCCTGTTATCCTGTGTCATCTGGCTGAAATTAGGTTCTACTCTTCTAAATCTATTAGTTAAGGCAGCCTGCGGCCATGAGGAGAAATTAAAGTTGCTTAATGTTATTTGATGAGAAGTTCATGCCTTTAATTCCAGAAACTGGAATAGCTGACCTCTCTGTAGAGGTCAAATAATACATAATGCCAAATGATAAATCATATCAAGGATGATAATTGCCATCATCCTCCATTTATAAATATATGTGCTCTCTAGCATCACGAGAAATTTTTAAATTAGAAATGCCTTTTCAGTAAAGAGATTCTTGGAGCTTTGTATTTCTATGCATGAAAAATTAATTAGGTAATTTTACAATCACATATAAAGACTGTTGTTCCTAGTGTAAGCTAATTCTTGGCTTTTGCGCTTCGGTTACAGTGTTCAATATCTCTGAAATTGTGACTATCACTTTTTAATTCCAGTTTAGTCTGACAGCCCTTTATATGGGTAACCGTATTTCTAAAACAAAACTGACCTCTGAGAGAGGCTGAACCTTATTATTGTTTTTAATAATCCTGCTTCCTCACACAATTATATAGAAAAAACAATGCAATGGGTAAACTGGGAAAACAGGAGGAGACCAGCTCTTTTCCTCTGAGGAGATTTTAGCCATGCAGTGAGCAGATTTGATACCTTATGATCAACAGGAATATGAGGAGTGAGCTGTTAATTTATTCAGTTAGTCAATCCGAGCAAAGTTTTTACAGGTTGAAGTTATCTATCCCATTTCTTTGAATATGTCAGTGCTCTTTACATCCCTGAACACATCTTTGTTTTTCCTATCACAAGCCCAAATGGGCAAAATATTAACCTCTTGGTATATTAAATGCTATATTTCTTTCAATCAAGCTATTGCTATACTTGCTTTCAAACATAGATCGGATATCAATGATATTCATCATGTGTGGTCTAAAGGTAAAAGAAATTATATATGAAACATCAAAATATGTTTCAAAGTTTCTTCTTCTGTTTGAGCATAGAGGGACTTAATAGTTAAAATTTTAATGTTCTGGATTTCATTTTCGTATAATCTAAATGCTCTTTAGAGATATTTCTGGGTCAAGATATCCTATTCTTCCTTTCATGGAAGAGTTGTCCAGCAGATACTTAATTTTGACATTGAAAATACAGGATGAATAATTTTCTCTTAAGCTACTTTGCATTGTGTTTATTAAATCAGAACAGGATATGTCAAGAATAGGTATCATATAAAATTGTTAAAAGGATCTTTACACATATCAGATGTGAATTTGTAATAGGATTAAAACCATTGACAATTAAGATCACTTCTTTTTTTTTTAATCTTACTAAAGCTAAAAAGTTAAGGATTCAGGAGGGGTACTTACCCTCGCCTGTGTAATGAGAATGTGGAAGAAATAAGGAGTTTGTGTTTATGGACTGCATTTTGTGCAGTGGGAAGCTGAAATTCACCATCTATAAAATGAAGAACAGGAGATAAGAGAGAAAACTGAGTATCTCTGAAGCTTCCAGTATCTTCATCTCTTATGTAATCAACTTGAATTTTCTCAAGTTTTATAAAATAATATTTTTCTAGTTGTATTTCAAAAGTCTCAGAACATCATTTTAGGTCACATTACAAACTGTTTGATTTGGTCCTCTGTCCTCCAGTGTTTAAAAATGCTTAAAATGCAGGATGCAAAGGAATAAACGGGGCTGAATATTCCTTAGCTCCTCCCTAGACACTCCATCATTCCTCTTCAACTTCTTTTTTTTGATACTCTTTAGCTGCAGTCAGAAATAGACAATTAGAGACGTCCATTCCCAAGCCAAGCAGTGAAAGGGTTATGATCAAATTTTGCTCCTCTCTAAAGCTTTTCTGTCAATTCTGTCAATTCCATTGTGGCATGTGGGATGTTAAATCCGGAAACTTCCAGTGTGACACACAAGTAGGAGATGGCAGAGCAAAGATATTGCCTTCTTCTCTGTCTTCCCTCACATAGCCCCAACTGGTCCTGATTTGCAGTTAGTGCTGGTTATTTTGAAAATCACATGCATTTCCACAGAATAGCTTATGCAATATGCATGAACGTACTTTCAGTAACATTTCTGGAACTTCTTATATATGGCTTTTGAATAGAAATAAAAATAGGAACAGGAATAAAAATAAGTCTAAGCCCACCTTTCCAGCAGATATACTTAGAGTCATATGTACTGTATATAAGTGTATATTTATACACACTTATATAAGTGTACTGTATATAAGTAAGTCCTAGGTATAGGACATATGTAATCGCAAAAAGTGAACATTCAAAAAGTGATTTTGTATATGGTATCATTTTTTTTTCAAGAAAAGCTAAAATTTCTAAGGCCACTTGCTTATAACTTTACAGGCATGAATTTCATCAAAAATACTAGTTCTTCTGAAAGATTAGTACCCATGAATTGTTTCTTCAAACTGAGTGCACAAGTGAACTTGCACAATGTGGGAACTCATACACTACTTCTGTGTGCCCTCAGCAAAGCAATAATGATTTCTAATGCAGTTACCAGACTTGTTTTAGTTTCTTTCTGGAGGGGAGTTGGAAGAGAAGTTTTTCTTGCATAAAAAGCTCTCAGTAAGTAAGTTCAGAATCACATTACTTCAGATTAATATGGAAATGGGTTTGTTTATTATACAATGTCTGCAGAAATGAAAATTTCTTCAACAGTGAAGATTGCATTGCCTTGGGATAGAGGATGACATTACATAGAGCCATTTCTGGATTGTTTGTATTCTGTTTAAATTTCAGGCAAACAGAACAATACACAAAGGGTCTCAGATTAAACTCATTTCATTCACACATTTATTTATTTATTTAAATTTCCGTAAATTAAAAAGAGATGTCTGAGTGACATGTGTGATGAACACAATGCCTTGGGTTTGGATTTCCAGCCTTGCTTTATTTTAATGCTTGTTTTTACATGAAAAATCTTCCTTGAGAAAAAAATTGAATGGAAAATAAAGTAAGTAACAGTAAGGACAGTAAATAACAACAAATATTTTCTGAGCAGCATGTCAGAAGTATGTGGATGTTTTATAATATGGTATTCAGTATAAACAACTTTCTGATTTCTTTAAATAAAATGCATCTTTCACTATTTTTTCTTTCATCTTGGAAAGGAAGGAATAGAATAAGTAGCAATGAAACAGTACATTTTGTGTTTGGAAATCACCTGTGCTGCAGTCAACTTGTCAGAAGTGAGTAAGAAATTAAAACAGATGTTCACCTCTCCCTTTTCACCCAGAATAATTGTTTTCCCTTAAGACTTGACTTAATTTACATGAATTACCTTGAAATAAATAAAGCAAATGTACTACAAGTAGTGCTTTCCTTGCACCTCAACTGTATTATTTTGGAGTACTTATAAAAAAGATGGGTTTTGTGATTGTGCAGACACTGAACAGAAATGTCGTGCACTCGTACCTCATTATGCCTGAACCGAAATAAAACATCACTTGGTAGTCTTTAAATTTTATGCAAATGTGTTTTTTTTTATTTTTAATGATTTAAATTCATAACTGAATATATTCTTCCTTTTAGTCTAATGGACATGTGCCTTTGGGCTGCACATGCTTCTAGGAGAGTTCTGGATAAGGACTGCTAGAGCCATCAGTTAGATCAGCAAGAATCCTGATGTCTCATCTCCAGCCAATCCAGCTTGTTTTGTGGAATAAGTCAAAGGAGAAAAGTCTGGAAAGATACTCTTATCCACAGTTTGTTCTAGGTTTTCTGCATCTCTGTCCTCTATCTTCATTATTAATCCCTCCTGTTTCAAGTTTTAAAATTGTTCCCATAGAAGGATCATGTGCCACTCACCCTTAGGTCAGCCATGGGTTTTATATCCTTGGTATATATATAGACCCAGCTTCAGTTAGTAACTCCCAATTTTTCCTTTCTGGATGGATATCTATGACCAGAACTATAACCTAATAGTTTCTTTAAATCAAAATATTGTATGTTTCATGGTTTTGTAAGAGTCATTTAGCAGAAAAGGATATTTAATCTGCAGAGAACTTGTAAATTCTAATCCAGCTTCCTTAAAGAAGAAATCTTCTGAACTGGAAAGGACTGTAGGAAATGCAAAGATGATTTTAGCCAAGACAAGGAATCTTTGTTACTCTACCTTGAAATTTCATCTTGATAGTTTAAGGAATTTAATGCTTAGTTTTTGTATTATGGGAGTGAGTGACTAAGATTTACCTTGGTGATGGTGAATAGGGAAAGACCAGTCATTCATAGTAAGATGTTGGTGAATACCAGCTTGTGATTTGATTGTCTTTTCCTTCCACTGTCTCTTTTTGCAGCTGCAGAAACTTAGTCTATTTGGGAGTTTTGTGTGTATGCAAAAGCCATTCCATTGTCCTCCTTGCTCTTTTCTCTACTCTCCTTAGATCCACTGTATAATATTTAAGATGAGGGACCAGAACTAAGCATGTTATTCCGGTTGGGGTACACTTTGGATTTCTTCAGTAACCATCAGTACTGTCAGTAACGAAAGTCTTTCTGTGACAAAACCCTGACGAGTTTCTAATGTCTCCTCTTAAAAGGAGATAAAAAGGAAAAAAAGAAATGGGATAAATGTTTGCATCTCATGAAGTTAACAAAATACAATAACAAAATACTTGAAATGTCTGCATACGTGTGCAAATGTTGATAATAGAATGTATATAGAAAATATGCGCAGGATTTGAAAAGTAATCCTGTTTCCAGACAAAGTGCATTTATCATACACAGGAGAAAATATTTTTGAGATCTGGTAGTTTCTGAGATGAGCATTCAGTAAAGATGAAATACACTAAATGACTTATTCCTATTGAATCTGAAGAACTTAAAAATCAAGAGATTTAACTGAACAAAGCAAAATGTAACCTTGGACATATACAACAGTCAATAGTATCAAAAGGACAGGAAATACTTTTATAAAAATGCTTTAGAGAGAATTGTGAGAGCAAGCTTAGGCTCCCATTACTTACCATAATTTTGAGTGTGATATAGAAATCACAGGTTTGTGATTTCTTAATATGCATTAATTACCACAATTTCGTGTGTGAGATACAGGAGTCAGAGAAAGAATGTGGCCATTCAGATCTTGTTAATTCCTCAGGCTTTTACTTTGCTGTCCTAAGATGTTAAAAGGAGGAAAAGAGGATACTCTGTATCAGGGCACAAATCCGCAGAAATCACCCAAACCTATATAGTTTAATTGTCATTTGGGCACATGTACTGTACCAGAAGTTTTTGGTCTTTTATTTGCAAAACATCAGTTGCTTGATTTAGGAATTCAGAGTAAAACTCTGTGGGTAGGAGATAATTCAAGCATTTTAAATAATATATTCTGTAAACAACATAATCTCTTTCATTTTCAGTGACCTTACAAATGCCATATGACCATTACACTGTTAATTAGTGTTTGGATATATTTCTTTCTCGTAGGAAACTGTAATCACTCTTCTGAGTATGCTGTTAGTCTTTTTCATGTATATCTTCTTTGAAGCATAAGAAGCTTTACAAAGAAATGAACATAATCATAATATTTTAAAATTTAATATTAGACGACCATTTCAAGGAGTAGAGGTACAATATTCCACAACTCATATTTGTCTCATTCTTTTTTTAAAAAAATAAAGTAGGTAAGCATTGACATTGATAAAAGAAGTATTTTCACTGCTGTGTGAACTTGCATGTCTCTGTGACTGAATGAAAATAATCAAAATAATGTGTTATGGAAAATCTTTTACACAGACTAATTGTAAATTTCTAGAGGCATCCTTTTTATCTACTAAAAATCTACCTAACATTCGCCCTGCTGCTTTCAGTGATATACAGTGTTTCAGATACACTGATACAGCAAGTTCTCATGAAAGTTTATTTAAATTCTGAGAAAAAATTATGGAGAAGTACGAAGAGTAAGGAAGACCTTTTTTTATTTATTTTTTCAGGGTGGAGTTCAGATAGATAAAAAGTAAATCTGTATCTTGTTGTTCAGAAAAAAGTAGTTAGTGCAAACACATCTAATAAGGATAATTCAGAAGCAGTGCTAGATTTGAACCCAGTAAATCAAGATAATTGAAATACATCTGCTCCTTTCAGGGAGAAAAGAAAAAAACTTATTTGGTTTGATAAACAGATTAAAAAATGACTGTAACTTATGAAAATGCCTTGATGCATCAAATCTGTATTTTTCTTTTTGTAGGCAATTCAATTTTTAGGGCATTTCAAAAAATCAAACTAGAGGAGCTACTTACTATACTCAAGGACGGACTCTATTTTCAATTTTTTTTTTTTTTTTTTTTTTTTTTTTTGGCTGAGTAGGCAGTTCTCTCATTCAAGATAGCCAAATTCTTGTCTTTGATAAAGTTTCAATTGTCAGCAAAAAGCGCGTTCACAGAATTCTCCCCTTGAGCAGATCCTGATCTTGAGCTACTCGGATGTAAGAGACAAAATAATCTTTTGTTCCGAAACTTACCAGGCCTCCAATGCAAGAGAAACTCCAGGAGTGCTGCTCAGCTTGGCAGTGTTCACAATGTCGCTGCCCCACACATGCCAGGAGGGGCTTCTCTTACCAGCACAGTGCTTTTTCTGCAGAACTGATCAGGATGTCTTCCAGGAAGACTTTTAGGAAGTTAGTCCTGCAACACTCTGTAGTAGGATGTAATTGGTCTGAAAATCAGTCTGCGGAGGTAGGATACCGGCAGTAGGGTGAGAATCATCACATTGGAGTTGAGTATAGCTGTTGCGCGGGTCTCCGTGAGGCTGCCTTAGGGATATGTGCCATGTTGACATGGGAGCAATGAGAGGTCTTGGTCTGTGAGGGCTATGCTGTGTTTCATGACTGCTTCACACTGAGGCAGTAAACAGTTTTTACATTTTTAACCAAGGTAGATTTCTATAATCCTTGCTATAATCGTTATGAGATTTTGATTTTCGTTCAAGTTATATTTAAAGATCAATGTGTTTTTGAGAAGCCTTACTTGCTCTTCAGAGTTTTCTATCATCTTATTGATAATGACGGTAGGAAAACTGAGAAAGAGATTATATGGATATATTACAACTGGCTGATTTGTACAGTATGATTCCTTTCAGATACCTATAATCACCAATTCTCTCCCTTCAGTCACTCAGAATATTTTGATTTCAATATTTCGGTATCAGGCATTGAAGAGACATTCATGCAAAGAATACATTATTACATTGTCTTCATATTCTCTCCTCGAAAGAAAGGGAATTATCTGTAATTCAGTAATATGCTCACAACTTTGAAGGTCTCAACTTGTGTAGCTTGGAGACATGCAACAGTGCTGGGATATTCATCATATTTCAACTGAAAGGTAATGCTAAAGATTACTAAACTTTGGAAAATCCAAGTGACACTTTTGCTTGTTACATGACTGTTGAGTATGCATGGTACTGCTCAATATGAAAATTGTAATGAGTACTTTAATTGTCATAGGTGAAGTTTCTTTGGTACCTCACCGGTACAATCTAGAATACTGATGTCTTGGCAACCAAAGCTATTACCAAATAACTATGTTCACCTTTTATGAACACACCAGCTTGTGCTAAGAAACAGGACAGGAGCTCACTGCAAAGAGAATTAATTTTATTTTATTACTGTATATTCACGAAGTGATTTTTATTCTGTTTAGCTATAGCTGTTCTAAAGCTTGACTAGTATAAATGTCAGACATGCTTTGAACTAACATTGTTGTTCTTTTGCTTTGGCTCAAATGTTAAATAATTTCATACTGAACCGTAACTGTGGGAAGATTGTTTGGCAAAAGATAACAGCCAAAGATCTGAAGAGCAAATAGATGTGTGAAATGCCAGATATTGAGATCATGACAGGAGTCTTTCATGTTGTTCACGCAGTTAATCAGGACAAGGTGGAGGGTTAAAAATAGTGTGATGATAGTGGACAGTATCTGAGGATAATAAGTATTGAAAGAGGCAATATGTGAGTGAACAGAAAACAGGATTTCATTTGATTTTCCTTGAATATTGTTTTTTTGGTCAAACCATTTCTTAGTGCGTGGATGGAAGATTGCTGTATTCTCATTTTTCATAATGAAAAGAAATTATTTCTTCCCTGACCTCTTCAGTCAGAAGTATTTGTTTTCACCTTCTCTTTTGACAGAATACCCAAAAATGAATACATGGTGTATAAACTCCTGTTTTAGTAAAGGTTTGCATAATGCAGTCTGATGTTTTTTTCCTTCTATCTTTTTAAGTTTTTCTTTCATTGAGAGAAAGAAGTGGATGTATAAAGGAATTGAATAAAATGCTGCAGGGAAGCAAAACCTCATCCCTTTTGTTTTGTTTTGACCTAATGAAGATCCTGTGTGTCTGAAAGCCAGTATAGTTTGTTCTGGCCACCAGTTGGTTTCATAAAGATATTATGGCTTTCTTCTTTTTGTAAGTAAACACATTAATCTGAGAGTAAGATGCACTTAGGTGTTTTGTTGAGGTGAGTTTTTTAAATTAAAGGTTAATGTTATAGCTTTCATTAAACTCTCTTGGTTTAATTATGAGAAGTATAAATAATGGCAGCCTGTCTTAAACATGTTTTCTATCTTTCCAGAAGATTAATTCCAACAAACAGGATTTATTAGTTCATATTTTTACAGATCTGTTCTAAGACAGAACACAGATAACTATTAAAGGGAGCTGTATGGGAAACTTTTTGCTTATAGCAATAAGTGACAATGGAAAACCCTGCGCTTCTGGGCTCTCTGCATTGGGATTTACCCTCCTACTCCTGTCTGCTGATAAATATATATAGATAGGTTTGTATGCTTTACAATTGTTCCATCTACTCCATAGATGAAAAATGTAAGAATGAACAATCATCATGTGCATCTCCACAAAATCTTGGATCAAGGATTCTTGTTATTGCATCCTTTATATCATCATAATGATTTCTTTATTCTCTTTCTCTCTCTCACTCCCTCTTTTTTTAAACATAATGGTACTGCCATTTCCAGAATGTTTGTTGCTTGTGATGAGGATCTGATGTCAATGGCTAGATACATGGTGATTTCATTAAGAAGTGAACTAAGTGAATTAACACAACTAAGTGTTATGGCTGTGTTTAATATTTGTAGAATCGTGATAGCTATTCACAATATTAAGAGATTTAAACTTTCAGCTATGAGGCTATGCAGCCTCCTGGCACCACTTATCCTGTTAATCTAGAAAGCCTGTAAATTGCAACTATAGATGGTACATAACTGTGCTTTTGTCTTTGCTGAACTTTAGAAAGAGCTAGACCTTTGCCTCGCTAGGGAAGAAGCATGCTTACTAACTACATCAATCTCTTTCTTTATTAAGAAAAGAAAAAAATAATCTTTCTCTTACTCCCCAATTTCTTGATACTACCATCCCTAGTCTGTGAGCTTCCCTTTTTCACTTTGGCAGATGGCTGTTTTCGTGCTAATGGATGTCTCTGAGGAGGTGATTCCACTAGGAAGATGCTGTCCATATTGTTTTGAATCAGACCATATGAAAGGTGGAAAGACCCTCTTTTCCAGTTTTCACAGTGAAATCGGACCACTTAGAAGTCTAAATGAAAAAAAACACTAAAACTTCTCAGTAGCCAGATTCCAGTTGCTTTTTTTCTATTCATTTTAATACAAACAGACAGTGTTTTCTCATCTTATATTTATCAGTCCAGCATTTCTGTTTTAGGGCTTATTAAAGTATTCTGGTTCTACAGCTTATTTTAATTAATGTCTGAGAAGCTAGGCGTTTTGAATTGTTCATATACCTGTGCATTAGGTAGCCTCCATAATTCAAGCGCATGAAAGAGGAGAGCATTTTATTATGCTTCCTTACCTCCGTGCTGCTATTTTAAGTGTATATAGGTGCAATGTATGTGCATTTCCTCTAATATTTCATGCAATAGCTGCTTATAAGTGAATGTGTGTGTGTGCAACATGCCGTTGTTGCTTTTGCTGTGCACTAAAACACTCCATCAGTATTGATTTTCATATGTTTCTAGCAGTTCTCACTACAAATTTGGGTAGTCCTCTGGAAAAAAAAAAAGTATTTCCTGTATATTTCTTTGTTAACTTGCAGTATAACTTACTGATGCTGCATAGAACAAGTGAGGAGGCCTCCAGTAGTGCCATGAGCTGCTGTCTGTTGCCTGCCAAGATCTCACCTGTCAGCAAGGGTGATACATTTTTTGTCAAATACATTAAAAAAAATACATTATTTCTCAAAGTTTGAAGTATTTCAGTGTATGCGATGCATATACACTTTATCTTAGTATACAGGAGTGTTTTGTAAATCTATGTTAACTATGAAAACCTACATAAAATCTTGACTCTGAAACTCTAGGTCTCAGTTACAAAGTTAATACCAGCTTTACAACTTGCCAGTATTTTGCCACTTCTTTTTACTGAAAGCCTAGAAAACAAAACAGTAACCTGTTCACTACTGTCTTGAGTATCTAACGCACAACAATAGGTGAAATTTATGGTAAAATGTTAATGCATGTGCCAAAAGCCTTTTGTAAACAAGGTCTTTTCTTGCCAGATGCAGTCTGTTTGATAATAGGTCTGCATTATTATTTTAAATAAAGCAAATCATGATGAGTTCCATTGTCTTGAGGGCATTGAAAAGCAAGGATCTTTCTAGTGCTTCTCTCTGCATCCTGCCATCAGCACAGGTAAAATAACACACTTTACATGTAAAGACCACTTTCACATAATGGGTACAAAATATTTCATTCCTGCTGCCACAAGTACTGCAATTATCTGAAAGAGATTGGGAATTATAAGGCCTGGGTATGAGGACTCTTCAAAGTAGATCAGTAATGTGGGTGGCAGTCAAAGAAATGATTTAGTACTTGAGGGATTGCACAATTAATCTGAACAGAAATCATGCTCCTAGCATGCTATAGCATATTATGTGTATATATATTTGTTAAAAAAAAAAAAAAGAACAAATATTCATATCTCCTAGAAGGAAGGCCCAGCAGTCCAGCATAGAAAAATTCTAAAATTCTTTGTCTGTCTCTGTGAGGTTTGGGTCAGATTTTCCTGGCACTGTTGCAGTAATCATAAAAGTAATTATTAATATCCATAGCTTTAAAATAAGTATTCTGTAGATACTTTGTTAATGTGCTCACTCAACTGAAGCAGCTGAGCCAGGATGCCAGAACACAGATTAAAGCCTCAAAGGCTGAGTATCACCTAGTTATTTCAAGGTGGGAATCACTTTGGTAATATTTTTGGTGGGTAAATTGCAGATGCTACGATGAATCTTGAACGCAGTTCGCTGCTTTGTGTGATCTAGCCAGAGCATTGCTATTTTTATTTTTGCCCCCTAACAGCTGTGTTTTTGCAAATCCTTTCTGTAACTGTTTTCTGCTTTCAGTATCAACGTAGTTCACTGCTACAGTGTCTTGCTGTGATGCAACTAGTCATTTATTGATGGAAATAGACCCCTTGAATGTCACCTTCCATCTTTAATAAGCACTTCTGACAAGTTGTGCTTCCCTTGCATTAAAAAACAGCAAAAGCAGGCACCCTCAATAGAAACCTATGCCACAAAGGTGTCAGCTCAGCTTCTGTTTGCTGTGACAACAGATTAGGGCAGAACTGCATACCCATGAGAATGGCTGGACTAGAAGCAGTAAAAACATGGTGGCATGGTTCTCTACCCCCAAAATGAATCCTTGATTCCTAATCTGTAAGTAATGGTAGCATTTCCTTTCTAATAGTTCAGAATTGTTGGGAGTATAGATGTGTTACAGATAATACACACTCTCAGATCTTGAGATATTTGGAACAGTTAAATAGTGAAATAGTGTCTCTGAGGGTTTTTTGATTGTTAGTTTGTTTTGTTTTGAACATTGCTTCAGTCATTTCTAATAATGCAGGAGCATTTTAGTGCATGCTTTCATGTGCAGGAGCATTTTAGTGCATGTTTGGTGAGCTTGAATCTACTAACTCACTAAAAAATCCTGGTAAAAATGAAGCTGTTTGTACTTCAGTTAAAACTTTCTCCTTCACAGACTGTGCAAATGCCAAGAAAAGTTTTAAAAGTTTCCCTGTGTTATAATTTGCTGGATTTTTAACTGTGAGTAGAATTGGAGTGGTATAGTGAGAAAAACCAAGAGCCAAATGCCTAAGTAAAGGTGATGAGAGTGAGGGGAAGTAGTTGCTTTTCTATTTGTTTTACCTGAGCTAAAGAAGGGCCAAGTGGGTTTGACAGGAGTCTCAGTAGCTCACCTGGGCTGAGCCCCTGCTGAGACACCCAGGGCCACGGTCCTCGGTTTTGGAATTGTCTGCAAGGGTGTCTCCAAGGTCAGACTTGGAAATACTAGAAATAGATTTGAAAGCAGAAGGTTTTCTAAGTCTCAAACATCTCCCAAAGAAGCTCGATTAGTGTTTGTATGGCTAAGCAAATAGAGCGTGTATCTGATTGCAGACATGAGCTCTACCCTCACCTTCACCTTCACTCTCTGAGCATGGTTAATGTATGGCATTTGTTATTTGCACTGGAGGGAAAATAGAAAGCCTCTTCAAGCTCTGAAAAATGTGATTTTGATTAAATTCAGCTTTAATTATAGATTAAGCAGTCACTTATATAGACATGTAACATTAGATTGCATTATTTACTTCATTTTTTTTTAAACAGCTCTCTCTGCAGTATTCATATTATGTTAACATGAACAGTGTAATTACTGCTAAATTATTTTAACTGTATTTGTAGAACAAACTTCAGTTACACTTTGCTGTTATTCTCTGTTTAAAATAATAAAACTGTCCTAATGATTCAAAGGGATCAGATTTATGTATCTACCTAGACCTTAAAAAAATAAATCCTGTTGTGCCTAGGTCATATCATTATTATCTTTTCATTATGAATAATTAGATTATTGCATCAAAATGAGGCTCGGACCAAAAGCCACAAAGCACTGAGACTCAGTAGCTCTTTTCAGCATTATGACATATATGATGTATATAGAATATATCAAAAAAAGAATGGCATAAAAGCTCTTTATTTTTGAATTTCCGCTGTGTGTTGTTTTCTTTAGCATGACCTAAAAAGACATTATCCATAAATACTAAGATATTTGCTCACAATAGAATATTCTATGACTTCAAATGAAATTCCTTAAATATTTTGTGAAGCTAAGTGAGCAGAAGTCATTTAACTTTGAGCATCTAATAATTAGAAGGCAACCAAGTATTCATTTCAAAGCTAAATGCTTCACGGTGATTACTCTTGCTCAGTAACAGCTGATCTGTTACTATTATTTATTAGTGGTACAACCTCCTCATGGGTTCTCTTACATCATTCTGTTTGCTGTATGCTACATCCGGAGGGAGGAAGTCAGCCAGAGGCTTCAGTGGGGTCAATGGAGCAGTAATTACAATAGGTCCTTTATTGTCTCCTTCCAGGTGTGAGATTGAAGTTCATTCACTTCCAGACTCGGCCCACAGGAGCACAAGTGCTGCCCTGCGGCCTGCTAAGGGAGCGAGGCAAGAAAACTGCCCACCTGGGCCATGTTTTAAGAGCTTTCCACTGTAGGAGATATGTAACTTCTTCATGATATATTAAGAATCATTATCAATTATTTTAAATAATTACTATAAAATTATTTTTATGAAGGCATATGTATTTACCTTTCACATGAAGGGAAGGTCTGTCTTTCAGTGAAAGTGTATCAGTATAAAGAGTATTTCAGAAATATCAGATTGGAAAAAAGCCCTCCTACTTTGGTAGATTTCCACTGTAAAAAGATTTCTACTATAAAAAAAAAAAAAAATATATATATATATGTTCTTACTCTAGCTAAAATTTGCTGTGAACTTTGGATTTGTCAAATTGTGAATTTAAAATGCAATTTTAATGTATTGTGCAATGTTTTAAAGCCAAAATAGCTGTTTGGAAATGTGCCTGCCAAGCTAAATCCTCAAGCTGTGTCCAGCTCTGCCAAAAATGTATTTTAATGACTGTTGAGATTAATATGAATTTCTCTCACATTGCATTTTTGCTTAGAAGTGGCTTTAGAACCATAACAGAAATGATGCTGAACTATTAAAATGCAGAGTCCATCTAGGCTTAGAGCAGTATTTCACTAATAAGCTCCTGTTAATCAAAAAATCCAGCAGGTTTGCATGTGC
>JAWLRI010000607.1:3625819-3637458 GCA_034781795.1 Crypturellus tataupa
AGACCTCTGTGTGTGGGTGTGTGTCTGATGCAAATCTGAAAGTGCAGAGAAACCTGGTATTTTACTTCTGAGTAAAACATCTGAAATACCTATAGCATATTCTAAAGATTTGGTTTTGGCTGATAGTAGGAAAGTACCCCAGGTTACTTCCTACAATATATTTTTTTCTATTTTGTAACTCTACAATCAATCATATTGAAACTATTACTGTAGATATCTTGTGCAAACCTTTTTGGATAGAGATTTATTACAAGAAATTTAAAAGATATTAAAGGTTAGTGCACTGAAAAACAAGAACTCAAATGTCTTGGCATTCATTTGCTCTAGTCAAGATCTGTCATCTTCTTATGATCATGCAACATTAATTTTTCCTGTGATTAGGTACTCAACAAGGAGAAGTGGCTTGCAATGTGAGTTGGTGTGCCACTTCAGTTAACATATTTTGAAGCATTAGTGCATTTGGGCATTAAACTATTTCTTAAATGATATGTTTATAGCTAACCATTTTTTTCTCCCCAGATCTACTGAATGTAATCATTTTCTTTTTATCTAATTCTTCTTTTGTTCACTGAGGACTTTCTGTGTTATTGCTAATTGCTGTTAGCTAGTGTTAGATTTTTAAATTAACCCTTACTCTTTGAATTTCAGTGGAGATGAGATTTAATTCAAAACAATTGATTACCTGTTCTAAATGATGAATATAATTTTTACGCCCCTGCTTTACCAGTGCTGTTGCTTTTGTTGAATTCTATCTAGTCTTAGGAATACAGAAGAAAATGATTGTTTGCATAAAAATGTAAAGGAACATGCAAATGCAAAATAATTGTTAATCAATAAACTGGAGATGAAAGATAAAACCCCAACCCCAACAGTTGGAGATGAAAGATAAAACCCCAATTGTACCCCAACAGTACAATCTTCTGTTCATTGTATAGTGAAGGCACCAAATTATTGTGCATATTTTCCTATTAAAATGATGATATAAACAAAACATGTTGAAGAACGTAGATGTGAGGTTGAAAGGTTTGGGCTCAATGCAGGTATTAATTCAGATAAACAGATGTACAATTTTTCATATTTGAAAAATCATTTTTGCATCTTTTTAAGTATTCTGTCTTTCACTCCCACAGAATAGAGCTACTTTAACTTTCAATTTTGTCTTTTTTTTGTTTTATTATTCATTTATTTATTTATTGCATCAATTCTAGCGTATTAGTCACCTATTCTCTGTTACTTTTTCATCCTATTTGAATTTTTCCTCCGAGGGCAAAAGACCAAGAGAAAACAACTGTAAATAGGATCACAACTTGTTGTGGGAATGAATCTGGACAGATAAACTCTGTTGTGCTGTCAAAGATGTTTTGTGTTCTTTTTCTGCTTTACAAATGGGTAGGTGACATAGAATTTCAAATGTGTACTATATACTTGCTGGAGGGCAAGAGATAAACTCTCTAGTCATTTAAATTCAAGGACTGTTCTTAAGGCCGAAATTCCCTATTATTCTACAAAACATTTTTGCACCATTAAAAAGGCAGTTTGAATGGATTCAAATGGTGTTATCATCAATAGCTGCCATTTTATGACACGAGTGATGCATAATTACAGCAATATCCTCATAGCAACAATGGAATATAACCTTTAATGTGTCAGTCTCAGATTAATAAATAGATGGTTTTGTTTCCATAGTGCGTATAGTAGATTTATTTTGGGCACTGTGGAGAGAAGAGCATCTTTTTGTCATATACCTCAGGCCTAGAGCAAGGAAGCCTTCACTTGTGATTGGAGCTATAGGAAAAAAATAAAACAGAATTTTGTATATTTTTTTTTTCCTCTGGGAATTCAATATTGGAAATTATGAATGAATTATAATAACTTTAGGAAGATTTTTAGTTCATTTAAATAATCACTATGGGATCTTTGCGTAGCTATTTTTGCCATGACCACTGTTTTATCTTTCCTCACACGTGATACTGAATTTAATAGTCTGTATACTTTCAAAACACTTTGAGGAGGGTGTCATGGACTTGTAGGACTAAGCTAATCTCAAAAGAAACTCCTAAGCTTTTGCTCTTGGCATTTTAATTCAGCTCTTACATCATGTTGCAGCAAAACCAGGTCCTAACTTGTATTATCAGATACTGTAATGTAGACCAATCTGTTTTCACCAAAGCTACCAAATACTTCAGAGCTGAGCATCCTTATAGATATGTCTTTTATTTCTCTCTTGCCTTCAGCTCTGTAAGATCTTATACTATTGTTATTATTACTATTATTATTTATTTCTCTGTGTGCCATGGGATTCATTTAGTTTGTACTACAGTTGTCACTTCACAGAATCACAGAATGGTTGAGGCTGGAAGGGACCTCTAAAGATGACCCAGTCCAAACCCCCTGCTCCAGCAGGGACACCCAGAGCACAGGGCACAGGGTTGGGAAGATCTCCAGAGAAGGAGACTGCACAGCCTCTCTGTGCAGCCTGTGCCAGGACTCTGTCACCCTCACAGGAAAGAAGTTCTTCCTCACATGGAGGTGGAACTGCCTGTGCTTCAACTTCCACCTGTCACTGAACAGCACAGAGAAGAGCCTGGCCCCACTCTCCCTACATTCACCCTTCAGGTACTTGAACATGTTGATCAGATCCCCTCTCAATCCTCTCTTCTCCAGGTTGAATAGGCCCACCTTGCTTAGTCTTTCCTCGTACAATAGATACTCCTGTCCCTTAATCATCTTTGTGAACTTCTGCAGCTGTGGCTGATAGTTTGCAAACACTTTACCCTTTGGATTACAGGAGAGGATTCACTGATATATTCAGCCATATACAGACAGGACCTAATGTTGATACAAATCCAGACAAAATTTACAGAGAGATGCTTGAATTTCCTAGTTTCCTGAACATATGTCGCTTCCTTATGCCTTTAGATTCACTATTTCATTTTGAAAATGTTTTTGTGACTCTCTGTAATATATGGTGATAATGTGAGTTCCTTCCCTTTCTCGCTGTGATTCTCGTATTGCCTTATCACAGACTTTTACTTTGGAGGTTTCAAAAGTGGGTGTATGCTGTACCCTGGAGGAGAAATTTAGGATATGCCTGTTTCAGCTGGGCCTTTCTACCTCATGGATTGATTACTTAGGGAATATGTCTGTTTTCTAAGGGTATATTTTTTTCTTTATCCTTTATGGGAAAGAAATGCTGAAGTAAAGACTGAAACAAAATGTGGTTAGGGCTTCTAACTCTAAATATAGAGTTTCTATATTCTATTCTAACTGTTTTGATCTGGAAAAGAAAAAAAAAAGTAGAGTAAAAGTTTTGAAAGGGATTTTAAGTGTTTGTTGCTTTTAGGAGAATGAAGGTATTGACCTTTATAAAGTGAAGTAAATGTGAATTTTGCACGTTTAAAATACAAAACTCTTGATTATTGCTTAAGCAATGAAAACAGAATAGTTCTTTCCTTTTATGGTATTTAGCCTTTTTCATTTACTGTTTACCGGGGGCTCACAACTGTATGACCAAATGGTTCAGAGTTGCTGCCCTCAGTAATCACTTTCACCTACTTGCAGTTGTTAACATATGGCTTTTCAACTCTAAAATAGATTTACTCTGAAATAAACAGTATGATGGTCAAGTAATGATACTAGGAAGCGAAAATGAAGATCTCAAAGGAACATGGTTGAAACTTGATGCGGCAGCCCAAGCAGAGGCATCTAGTTTCATTTGACATGTGCTAGGATGTTCCATCTAGACTCCACCTGCCCACAAGAATGTCACAGGTCTTCCATAGTTACCCCAAGCATGAGTTCTTCTATTTGTACAGCTTTTTTTTTAAAAATGTGAATTTTGTAAAGAAATAAGGCAAAGAGAAAGATCAGTTTTCCAACCTGGAATTAGCTCCTGTGCTTTGTTCTCTATAGTTACTCTTAGATTAAGACTGGCTTAATTTTATCACCACTAAGTGAAATACAATTTCAGGATGGACTTTTAACTACTATATTGCACATTTTGCCTAGCTAGTAAAGGCACCATTAAGTAAATGTCTTTCATTAAAAAAAAAAAAAAGAAAAAGAAAAAAAGGAAAGAAAAAATAAATAGTAAAAGACATCAGAAACAAAACTACGAAACTTAGAAGGGAACTTAGAATAAAATGCACAAGTTTATAAATACTTGTAACTTTGGAAACCAAACTGCTTTTCATGCAAGAGATGCTATCTGAGGATTGCTTGGAAAGATAACAAATCTAGAGGAAAATATTCCCAATAGGAGAAAATGCAGTCTGATATGGGATGAGAAGATAGTTTCTTCTCTATACCTAAATTATTTATGTAGAAAATATTCAAAAAGGACTGTATCAAACTTACCACTGTACATGTATAATACTACTGATACTGAGATGCATATTTAAGTCTAGATTCTGTAACAGGTCAAAGCTAAGAACTACCCTGCAGTAGATTTGGATTCAGAAACTGTCATGTATAAGTTGAAGTTAAATAATTCAGTCTCTTCCTGCACTGGAAGGCAAAACATATTATTGAAGGATTACAGTTCACGTACAATGATATTGCCAAGTAAACCCTAGGGGAGAAGAAACAGAATTTCATTCCAGAATATATTGCAAGTTGCATTTATTTTGTATTCAGGTGTTGAGCTAGCAAGCTAGCTGTCCCATTATTATCGTTGTTTTTATTGTTGTTTATTATTAATTTATTATTATTATTGTTATTATTATGCTGGCAGAAAGGAAAAAGGAACAATGGTCAAAAACATTGAATACTTCAGGCCTGAGCAGGGAACAAAAAATGATTGTGGATGTCACTTTTATTTTCCATGCCTTCACCATGGAAAGCTTTTCTCAGTGTTCCCGTTCTGGTTGTTGCGCAGGTTGTCGACCAGATTGACACGCTGACGTCCGACCTGCAGCTGGAGGATGAGATGACGGACAGCTCCAAGACAGACACGCTCAACAGCAGCTCCAGCAGCACCACAGCTTCCAGCTTGGAGAAGGTCAAGCTGCGAGGCAGCACACCACTCATTAAGCCCCCCGCGCACCCCTCCGCCATCCTCACTGTGCTGAGGAAACCCAACCCACCCCCTCCGCCTCCACGGCTGACACCGGTCAAGTGCGAAGAGCCCCCGAGGCCACTTCCTTCTGCCAACCCTGTGAAGACAAATGGGACCCTGCTGCGAAACGGGGCCTTACCAGGAGGGCCAAACCGTGTCCCGAATGGGGACGTATGCTGTATACCCAACAGTAATTTGGAAAAAGTCGCCATGCAGCCTCTGATGCATAGACCTGAGAAAGAACGGTGTCCACCGCCAGGGACGAGGGAACGGGTACGATTTAGTGAAAAAGTGCAGTACCATGGCTACTGCCCCGACTGTGATGTTCGATATAACATTAAAAACAGGGAGGTGCACTTGCACAGCGAGCCTGCCCGCCTCATGGGGAAGCCCCCACACCAGTGCCCTCTGCCGCCTCCTCCACCTCTGCTGCCTCCATTCCACCTTGAAAATGGAGGCCTGGGGATAAGTTCCAGTAATAGCTTTCCTCCTCCGAGACCTGCAACTGTGCCTCCACAAACTGCACCAAAACCCCAGAAGACCATCCTGAGGAAATCAACCACCACAACAGTGTGATGTATGCCACTTGAAGAAACTATTTTTTTCCTATATATAAACATAAATAGGTAATGAGCACTTTCTACTCAAGCAATAAAAAGTCCCAGTATATTACTCCCTGCGACCAGTGAGTGGCATAAAAATCACATGGTAAGTACAAAGAAAAATGCTTGTTCATGCTACAAATACTCATAAAAAAATCACATCTTTTTGAAAAAATGAGAAATATTCATGCTTTTTCTCATAGATTGTAAACTTCTGTTTCAGTTTCATAATTGCACTAGGGTCCAAACAACAATGAAAAAAAGATTCAGCTTGACACTGTTGTGTTGTAATTCATAGTGGATTTCAATCTACCTGACATAATGGAATAACTAGTGCTACTGGATTTGGGAAACATAACTATTTCTAGCACATCTGCTTCAAAATGTAATTTGATGAAGCAGAGTAGAGTACCGAAGGAAAACTTTTGACTCTTCTTCTGCAAATGCATTTTCCTCTGCCTGACTGTTCAGGCAAAGGCATTGTGTGCAAGAGGAAGTAATCAGGAGGCTTTCAGGCAGCTTAATCTCTGGCATGGAAGTTAAGAAATAATTGGAAGATGATGTTGACCTGATTTCAGAAAACTAAATTACTTTGTGTTTAGTTTCTCAAAGAGTCAACTTGCCAAAGACAGGGCACTTTTCAGGAGCACAACCTAACCCCATTTATTTACTCACTATTGCCACTGCTCTGTCTACAAAGTGGTGGTGACATTTTATCTCACATAAGTCAGATGGAGATTAAAATAACAAAGCGCAGTCCTGAAACTTTTACAAAGCTTTTGTCTAGTGCAAATCTCTTTTGGAAGGCTTTTTGCCCAAGGCCTTCAGGGATATCCTTAATGCATGTAAGGAGATTTGAAGTTGAAAAGCTATGTGAAATGGTGAAGAATTAACATGCAAAACAAGATATTTTACATGTTATCACATTTTGATTGTGAACGCAATTAATACTATTAGTTTAAAAAAAAGTTTATAGCTTTTTGAATTATTTCCTGAAAGAATACTCTTCTGGTCTCAGAAGAGAATTGTTGGGATTTAGAGACTAAAACCCATGTGATCAATGAAGGAAATTGGATAATAAATCTGTTATTTACAAAAATCAAGTTAAATTAAGCTCTCAGATGGCCCAACAGCAGATGCCATATAAAACCAATATTTTTTTTTTAACTGCAGTAAAAAACAGACACTATGGCTTGATCAGAGCTGGCTTCTCAAGAGTCTTACTAGTCAAAATAGATTTTTTAAGTTAAAAATTCCATTTGCATGCAGTAGTAAAAATTAAAACTAATCTTCAAGTAGTTTCCCTGTATACACATTATAGTATTTTTAGCATTAAATTCAAACTAAACAAATAAAAACAATCATAACAAAAGTCCTGACAGATAATTATCCTTTGAAAACCACTACCGTTAACAAAAGTTCTTTTTCATACAAATATCCATTTAGAGTTTAAAGCTTCATATTATATTATACACAAAGCAAGATAGACACTTATATGGTCTTATATGCTTAGTTATGCCTTACCCCAGTACTTCCTGCTTTCTTATCATGATGTACTTCACATTTTGTATTATTTCTCAGTGTTCAATCCCATGAGCTCTGTTGTAAATGAAGTCTTAATTTTTGCAGGGGAAGGCAGTAAATCGGTGTGTGTGTAAGTATGATCTTCACTGCCCTAATGAAGTTTTTGTCGCATGGATTTTGCTCACCTCCAGGGAGGCTGCAGCAGTTTTCTCATTTATAAAATAGAAGTTACATTTGTAATCAGTGAAATAATGTATTGACATATCCACATAAAAACTACAAAGCTGTACTTTTTTCCTTTAAAACAGCAAATTTTTATTGTTTTGCTGACACTGACCTTACCATAAAGAACACACACCAACTATCTAGCTATCTAGCTACTTGAATTTTTTTCTTCTTAAAGAAGGAAAATTATTGTACTGGGAACAATAATTTATATGCAAGTGTAAATCCAACATTGCATATTTCATATAAAATATTTTTGTGTCATCTTCAATTTGAGAAAAGAATAATACCCAGAGAGAGGGAAGGTTCTGCTTCATATGTCTACCTTAATTTTCCCCTGTTCACTGTATCAGGGTGTATCTTCTGGCAAAGATGTTTTTGCAGTTGTTCTCCGTACCTGATTTAGAGTATATGCTCAAACGTAGCCCCAATTCTCCTCTCTACTCTTCTGCTCTGACTGCAGTGATTTCTTCTCTCTCCAGAGTTGTAGGTGTCCCCCAGCCCATCATTCAAGAGAGAGATCTGTGTACAGTGTGGTCAATTCAGTATCTTTTCTAGTACTGCCAGCAGATGTCATGGCGTATATCTTCTGCTTATCACTTATCTCATGGTACTCTTTAATTTAGTATGCTTCTTGTGTTATTATTTTTGAGTGCTAGCTCTAGGAATTTGGTAATAGCCAGTCACAGGTCTAATTTATTTTGTGTCTCCTACCTGAGGAAATCTTAATGTTCCCATGAAATTTTTTTTCAGTTAAATATTTATCTTTGTTCTAACATGTTCCACACCGAGACACTCTGTCTCAGAGTTGGTGTCATAAAACCATGATACTTGCTCTTAACCTCTGTCGTCTGAAACTGTTGTGTGTCTGTGGATTACTACGCACTTGTGGCCCTTGTGTGGAATGAAATAAGACTTTTGGCCTTAATCTCAATGATGTCACCTGCTACCACTTCTAAAGTTATTAGCAGGTCAGAATGCAAAATAAACAAAATCTTAATTTCTACAAGGATCTGTCACATTGTCAAGTTTCCTACAGAAAAGACACACACCTGAACTATCCTTTGAGAAACTTTAAGATAGAGGACCAAAGACTATAATCTACTTTTGATTATTGATTTCTGATAAAAATAAGTAAGTTCAAATAATAATGAAATGTAATGTCATCTGGTTGCACCTTAGGAAGGCCATGGTCATTGAACCATTTGCTTTAAAGATTTATCATGAATCGGAAAATGTTAGTTCAGCATGTGAAAAAAAAAGTGCTCTAAAGCACTTCAGTATAAAAGTTATTAAACTCCTCTGTCAGTCAATATCTAATGCAAAGTCTAATTCATAACATTAATTTTTTCTCCTGAAAACTGAAATGTTTTCAGATGAGTTTTAGAATAGGTCTATCCTATGTGTTCATTAGCTTGGTGAAAGAAAGCAAATCTGACATACTAATCCAAGTAGACGTTTGGATTAGTTGTTATTCAAGTTGAAGCTATATATGGAGAATGTGGTAGAGGGGACTCTGTTTTCACTATCTTGACTTTTTTTTTTTTTTTTTTTCCCAGTAGAAACTGACCTTTCGTAGCAGTGCACAACATTTCTCCCCTGGCTTCTGTCCTTAGGCTTGTCAAATGCTTGTAAATGTGTTAGTATTTCCAAATTAAATGCTGTGATGCTTTGATATGCTTGGTTAGATATCAGTTTCATTGAGGTGCTGAGTTAACAGTTCTCAGCTCTGTGGCGTAAATTTTAATTGCATCTGGCTTTCAGCTTTGGCTTTTGTTCTGCTAATCTCACTGAGAGGCTACACATTCTGTCCTGCTCTCCTGTGTGTTCCACCTCTGACTTTGTCTACTCTTTTTGAGAAACCTTTCTTTCTCCCCATACTCCCTCAGTAGCATTTCACAAACTACTGCCTGTTATCCATTTTGAAGGGCAAAAAAGTCTATCTTATGTAGACAAAATATACAGCTTTTCAGAGGTGATGTTGCTTTGGGCAACAAAGAAAACTTCAAAGTGGGAAGGGTGTATTTTATTCTGCAATGTTTGCTAATCTAGGCTTTCTTTAATGGATCAAAGTGCTCCACATCTACCATTAAGCGGGCTACAAATGCTAGATCAGTTCTTCTGTCCTAATGAAACACTCCATTGCCTGTGTCCTACCGTGTGTTATTTTCACCTGCTTAAGAATTTTACAAAAGCAACAGAACAGAACAAAGTTCGGATTAAAGCAAACAAACTTGCAAAGCATGGGGAACAACTAAGTAACAGCTTTACAGCACTGTAAGCCTGTAGCTAAAATGGCATAAAAAGGAATGGAATGTTATATTCTTCCAGGGAGATATTTTAACACTTAAATTAAAAATTTAATCCCTGTGAAACATTTTTAAATACCTGTAGTACGGTGTTTCACATTTTAGGAAAACACCTAAATAAGACAGAAACAGAAAGTAGTTGTCTGCCTTACTAAACTATGACATGCTAAAATATGTCTTTGCGATTACATTTAATTTACTGTGGAAATGTTAATGCTTTGAATTTCTTTATTGAAGTTTATAAGGATGTTATATACAGAAAAACTGAAAAGACAATAATAAAATTCTCAACTTTAATGCAACAATGTTGAACATCATTTCATATTGCTGCTCAGCTTTGATTCCGCAGTGGTATTTTAAAATCTAAATTGCCAAGATCTAGATTTCTGAAAGGCAAATGGAAGGGGGGATAAAAGCGGTTTCTTATGTTTTCTGTCAATTTAATGAAGGGGACAAGCTCTTCTTCCTTCTCCTTGCTTTTATCTGAAGTTCTTTCTCCTTTCATCACAGTCTTGTTGTTGATATTCTGTTGTTCAGAAACAAGAAAAGATTGCAAATTTCATCCTTTTTTATCATTAGATCTTTGCTCATTTTTAGAATATTACATAAAGTAACTTAATCAGACTACAAGAATGTCTTAACTTCCTTCAGATAACTTGATTATTGGTTTTGAAATACAGTGTATATTCTTTAATTACCAGAGGGAGTTGTAGACATCCCCTGGGACTGCGGAGATCTCTTCATTTCCATGTGCTAATTATGACTCTCTCTTTAGTGAACACCACGACCAATAATTTTACATGTGGAGATAAAATCATGCTATGCTTGCTACCCGACTCTGTTGATTGACTCTTCAAGTAGGCAAGAGTACAGGGTACATATTTTTATAGTGAAAACAACTCATCCCAAAACTTGTATATATGCTATTACCCCCTTGCTTTTCAAGGGTTTTGTGTGTGTGTTAATGCAAAATACTTACTCACTATATAAATCCAGGTAAAACATTAAATAAGTTTACCATAATGAAAAAAAGTCAGGCTTAAAGTAAAGTAAGACCCAGTGAGTGAGTTATCTGCAAAGCCATGTCACAGAGAAACAGAACTATGGCTAGCATAACGTTTGGAATAATTAATCTGAAAAATATCTGCTTCCCAGTTGAGTAGCCACATTGCATTTTAGGGGACTGTGCCCCATAAAGTATTTTCCTGCATACAGTAATTTCCTGTGGCATACTGGCATTTTTGCATCAACTGAGCTTGCCGATGCAAGGTATAGCAAAGCTGTGCCCTCAGTGCTCGTCTTGCAGGATCAACTGGCAGCAGTAAGTGTATGCAAACTGCAGCTCTGCCTCCGCACCAGTAGCAGTTATCCAGTATTTTTATTTAATTCTTTCTTAATGGGAAGCACCAGCAGGACACTTGTCTGCCCTGCTTTGCGATGGAGAAAGAGTCCCAAGGTGGAAAGAAAGTTTGTCACTCAGTTAAGGCACAGAATGCTCCCTCAGCAAGTTTGCTGATGATATGAAGCTGGGAGGAGTAGCAGATACTCCAGAAGGCTGTGCTGCCATACAGAGGGACCTGGACAGACTAGACAACTGAGCGGTCAAAAACCTCATGAAATTCAACAAGGCCAAGTACGCGGTCCTGCACCTGGGGAGAAATAACCCCAGACACCAGCACAGGCTGGGGACCGACCTACTGGAGAGCAGCTCTTAAGAGAAGGACCTGGGCGTCATGGTGGATGACAAGTTGACCATGAGGCAGCCCTCATGGCCAAAAAGGCGAATGGGATCCTGGGATGCATTAAGAGGAGCATCTCCAGCAGGTCGAGGGAGATGATCCTGCCCCTCAGCCCTGGTGAGGCCACACCTGGAGCACTGTGTCCAGTTCTGGGCCCCCCAGTACAAGAGGGATGTGGAGCTGC